>JAQZBX010034411.1:0-25005 GCA_029593785.1 Cabassous unicinctus
AAAGACATAATAAGAGAATGTTATGAACACCTGTACATGAAAAAAGTAGGCAATGTTGATGAAATGGAAAAATTCCTAGAAATATAAGAATAACTTACACTGACCCTAGAATAAACACAATACATCAACACAACAGTCACAAGAGATAGAAACAGTCATCAAATAATTCCCCAAAATGAAAAGTCCAGGACCAGATAATTTCACAGAAGAGTTCTAGCAAGCACTTAAAGTGTTAATACCAGTCTTACTTAAACTCTTCAAAAAATTGAGCAGGAAGGAATGCTATCAAAATCATTCTATGAAGCCACTATTACCCTAATACCAAAGCCAGATAAAGATATTATGAAAAAAAAAGAAAATTACAAAAATATTTCCCTAATGAATATCAATGCAAAAATCCTCAACAAAATACTTGCTAATGGAATCCAAAACACATTAATAAAATTATTTATCATGATCAGGTGGGATTTATACCAGGCATGCAAGGATGTTTCAACACAAGAAAATCAATCAGTGTAATTCACCACATTAATAAACCAAAGAGGAAAAATCACATGAGGCTATCAATTGATGCAGAAAAGGCATTTGAAAAAATACTGCATCTTTTCTTGATAAATATAGTTTAAATACAGGAATTGAAGGAAACTTTCTTAACATGATAAAGGCCCTATATGAAAAAAACCCACACTACCGTTGTACTCAAAGGTGAAAGATTGAAAGCTTTCTCATTGAGATCAGGAGAAAGGCAAGGGTGTCCACTGCCACAACTGTTATTCAATGTATTGTTACAGGTTGTAAGCAGAGCAATCAGGAAAGAAAAACAAATAAAAAGCACCCAAATTGGAAAGGAAGAAGTTAAACTTTTACTATTCATAGATGATATCATCCTAAACCAAGAAAGTCCCCCAAAATCTGCAAGACACCTGCTAGAGCTAATAACCATTTTCAGCCGAGGGGCAGGATACATAATTGATATGTAAAAATCAGTAGTGTTTCTATATACTAGTAATGTGCAATCTGAGGAAAAAGTCAGGAAAACATTCCATTTGCAATAACAACTAAAAGAATCAAATATTTAGGAGTAATTTAACTAAGGATGTAAAGCACTTGTATTAAAAAAACTACAATGCATTGCTGAAAGAAATTTTAAAAAGACATAAATAAATGGAACAACAATCTGTATTCATGGATTGGAAGACTAAATATTATTAAGATGTCAATTCGACCGAAATTGATACAGATTCAATGCAATCCTAATAAATATTCGACCAGCATTTTTTTAAAGAAATGTTAAAAAAAATAGTCAAATGTATTTGAAGTGTAAGGGGCCCCAAATAGCCAGAAACATCTTAAAAAGGAAGAGTAAAGTTGGAGCACTCTCACTTCCAGTCTTTAAATCATATTACCTATGTACAATAGTAAAACAGTATGGAACAGTCATAAAGATAGACACATAAACCAATGGAACTGAACTGATGGTTTAGAAACTGACCATCACATCTATGGTTAAGTGATTTTTGACAAGCCTGTGAAACTCACCCAGCTATCTCAGAACAGTCTATTCAACTAATGGTGCTGGAAGAAATGGATATCCATAGCCAAAAGAAAGAAAGAGAAACCCATCTCACACCTTATACAAAAATTAACTCAAAATGAAGCAAAGACCTAACTCTAAAAGATAATATCATAAGGCTTCTAGAAGAAAATGTAGGAAAACTTCTTCAATACCTGGTGATGGGCAGTGAATTCTTAAACCTTACACCAAAAGCACGAGAAATGAAAGGAAACATGGATAAAGGGGACCTCCTGAATTTTAAACAGTTTTGCTATTCAAAGGACTTCATAAAGAAAGGAAAAGACAGCCCGATCAAGGGGAGAAAATATTTGGAAACCACATATCTAATAATGGTTTTATTTACAGTCTATATAAAAAGATCATACAACTCAACAATAAAAGGGTAAGCAATCCAATTAAAGAATGGGCAAAACATTTAGACATTTCTCCAAGAAGAAAAACAAATGAACAAAAAGCACATGAAAAAATATTCAATGTTACTAACTATTATGGAAATGCAAATCAAAACAGTGAAATATCATCTCACACAGCATTGAATGGTCATTATTTAAAAAAAAAACCACAGCAAACAATAAGTGCTGGTGAGGATGTGGAGAAATAAGAACACTCCTTTACTATTTGTGGGAATGTGAAATGGTACAGCTTCTGTGGAAGACAGTTTGGCAGTTCCTCAGGAAGCTAAATATCAAACTGCCATATACTCTAGGAATTCCTCACTAGGAATGTATCTAGAGGAACTGAAAACTGTAACATGGACATCTGCATACTGATGTTCATAGTGGTGTTATTCACAGTTGCCAAATGATGGAAACAACCCAAGTGTCCATCAACCAATGAATGGATAAACAAAATGTGGTATATACATACAATGGAATAATGTGCTGTTCTAAGGAGAAATGAAATTGGGACACATACGATAACATACATGAACCCTGAAGACATTATGTTAAATGAAATAAGCCAGACACAAAAGAAAAATATTGCATGGTCTCACTAATGTGAACTAAATATAATGGAGTTCAAACCTAAAGTATAGATTATTAGGATTTAAGAAGAGGGCTGAGAAGGTGTACTGATGCTTAATGTCTGCAGAAGTTTTAATCAACTTGACCATAAATGTGTGGAAATATATAGAGTTGATGGTAACACATTATAGTGAGTAGAACAAAGTTGGTTTAAAAATGGAATTGTGGTTGAACAGGGTAGTCTAGGGATGTAAATGTCAATTGAAAGAAAGCTAGTAAATAATCTAGAGTCTAAATAACATAGTGAACCCAGAAGTGGATGAGAATTGTGGTTAATAGTACAAATATAAGAATGTCCTTCTATGAATTAGAACAAATGTACATCATTATTTCAAGGTTGTAAGAATGTGGAGAGGCATGGGAAAACACAATGGATGTGACCTGTGGACTGTAGTGGACAGCAGTGCTCTGGTATTCGTGCATCAGTGTCAAAGATGTACTGTGTTAATAATAGGGGGAGTATAACAAAAATGTACCAGCTGTGTGCTGTAGACCATAATCAGTGGTGACAGTCTGATAATATCTCATAATTGTTAATAAGTGTTCCAAAACAATGTAGTGTGTTGGTGGAGGTGTGTTGTATGGGAATTCCACACATATGAATGATGATTTTGTATGTACACAATTTCTCTAATGAAAATATATTAAAAATACCATGAGGAATGAAAGTGATACTTTGATATCATGTAGATTCCAAGTCATTCATATCCATACACAGAGGTTAAATGTCCATTAAAAAATGAAGTCAAGATTTTGTGGCTATTTGGAGAACATGGTGTATAATAAGTTAGAATTTTTAATAGGAAACTTGCCTTTCAAATTATATAATAGGGTGAGAGGGCAATAGAACAACTATCAAAAAATAGCTAAAGACAAAAAATAAGAAATACAGCATGAGAAAGAAGAATACATTTCAAAAAGGAAACTAGAAATATTAATATAATAAAATTTCATATATTAGAGAAAAAATTTAGTATTATATTTATTATGCAGAATAAGTTCCTCTAAAATGACAAATATTATCATACTGAGTCAAATATAAAATTCAATATATTACATTTATTGCACAATTGCTTTTAATTCAAAATGATGCAAAGCATTGATATAAAAGAGCACAAAGTAACTAATATTAAGAATGTTTTTATGATTCCTTTTGCCTGAGGCTTTTATAACTCTTATTTCACTTCTATAAGGTTGCTAAATGTCATCTTACCCTTAAAGAATTGTCATTCAAATATTTTTTTTAAGGGAGCAAGCCCTATAGTCTCCATGGATCACTTCCACATAGTTTTGCCACCATAACAGCTATCACCATCCATATGCATAGATTTGGTTGATTATTACCCCCACCTGATGATATACAATGCCACTCTTGGTAGGTGGGCCTCCTCTAAGTTCCTCAAACTGCATGGACTACCACATGCACAGGGCCTTTGCACTGGTGTTCCCTGTTTGGAACAATTTCCTCTCATGAATTTGTGTGACTAATGCTTTTCTCTTCAAATCTTTGTTCAAATGCCAACTTTTTTATTGAGGCATGTCCTGACTACATTATTTCCAGTTACTTTGTCTTGCCCTTACTCCAAAATCTCACTCCCTAGACTGTATTACATTTTCTTTCTTTCTTTTTTTTTTTTGGTTAATATTATTTTTGACATTCTAACATGGCATATCAGTTACCGGTGTATATTTCTCTATATCTCCCAGCTAAAATATCTTACCCAAGAAGACAAAGATCTTTTATGGTTTGTATATCCTGTACAAAGTGTCTGCTATGATTTAGATATTCAACCAAAAAATTACAGGATGGATTCTTTAAATGAAGTGGCATAGTAAACAAAACACAAGTACTGTTTAATTAATCAAGCAGTAAAATGCCTCCCACAAATGTATTAATTCTGAATTATATATTTAATCATTTGAAATTGTCAGAACACTTGAAACTTTCTTTCACAGCACCTGAGTCATTTATAAAAATTTATTATAATTAATCAATATATTTAATAAATTAAAGTTAAATTATCTGACAAAAATAAAATCTATTTTTAAATTAATATTCAAAACATAAAAATTGAAAGAACATTCAAGTTGAAAATTAAAAATAAATAAAACTAATAGCATTAAATTCTTCTCAAATAGGAATTAAAGTATTCAACTCTAGAATACTTACATAATGGACGTCAAGATGAATAATGCTTAGCACTGCATTCAGATCAAGTGGCAAAGAGATGAATAATGGAAATATTAATTTCTTCTATTATTTTGAAACAGTAAAATAATTCCATTATCTTGATGTTATAAAATAAACCAATGAATTTAATGTAAAAAATTGGGAAAAATAAAAGAACAAAACTAGAATAACTGAATTAAAATCAAATGAAACTAAATAATATTCATCATTTTAACTACTTATAAATACAAAATTAAAAGGCTTTAATAGTCATTGTCTAATGATTTTGTGCTACCATCACCGCCATTCATTGGCAATACTTTTCCATCACCTGAAAGAAACTCTATAGTAATTAAACATTAATTCCCCATTCCCTACTCTCAACCCTGACCCTGGAAACCTATATTCTTGTTTCTGATTGGATGAATTTCCATATTTTAATTATTTTTTATTGGTAAGATCATACAATATTTTTCCTTTTGGATCTTGCTTCTTTCACTCAAAATGATGTCATCACCTTCTTGATGTTGCATGTATGAGAACATAGAACATATTGTGTGTGTGTTTGTGTGTGTGTGTGTGTGTGTGTGTGTGTATACAACCTTCCTCTTAACCATTCTGGTGATAATAGCCTGTTATGCTGCTTCCATTTTTGGCAATTGTGAATATTGTCTCCATGAACATTGTTGTCCAAATATGTGTTTGAGTCCCTGATTTCAAGACTTTATTATACATATATAAGTGTGTAATTGCCAGATTTTATGGTAATTCTATACCAAAACTTCTGAAGAACCTCTGAACTGTTTTCCATAGCAACTGAACCAGCATCCTTCATCCTTGGCTTTTCTGCCATGGGGCAATACACATGGTGATGTCATTCTCCTTTCTTCTCCTGGTCCTGTAGATTTCCAGCTTCTACTGTGGCTTTTTTTCTACAATTGAATTTCATTGCACTTCTAAAGTGCCCTGGTAATTAGATTACAACCCAAATTTATTCAATTGGCCACACATTATCTAAACATGCCATCTTCAAAAGATCTTATTTAAAAGTGGATTCATACAGGCTATAATGCATTAAGGTTAAGATCAAGATTTAAAAGGTACATAATTCAATCTCCATCAGATTTTATAGTTATTGTTCTTATATTTTAGTATTTTATCTATTTTAAGTTAATTTTTGTATATGTTCAGCTACAGTGAACCACTTTCATTCTTTTACATATAGATATCCAGTATTCTTCAACCATATGTTGAAGAGACTATTTTTCCCCCATTGAGTAGATATGGCACCCTTTTAAAAAATTCAATTGGCCATACCCATGAAGGTTTATTTCTGAACTATTTTCATTTTAATACTATTGGTCTCTGTGTCTGCACTCATGCCAGTGTCATGAAGTTGTGATTACTGTGGCCTTGTAATAAATTGGGACGTTTAAGTGCACCGACATTCAACTTCTTTGCAAGATGTTATTGGCTATTTGGGCCTTTACTCTTCCATCATACTTGTTGATTATATTTTCCATTTCTTCTAAGATGTCTCTTGGAATTTTGATTCAGATTGCATTTAATCTGTAGATCAATTTGGGAGAATTGATACTTTAAGAATATTTTGTCTTCAAATCCATAATCGTGGTATCTCCTTCCATTTATTTAGGGCTTTTTTTTTTTTTAGTAATTTAAGCTATGTTTTACAATTTTATGTGTATATGTTCTTTAATCCAAGTTATTTCATTATTTATGATTGCTCTAGTATATGGATTTTTTTAAAGGAGGTACCGGGGATTGAACTGAGGACCTTGTACATGGAAAGCAGGTGCTCATACCACTGGACTACAGCCTCTCCCTCTTAAAATAAAATATTAAATTTTTTTCTTCATTTCCTCTTAAAATTGTTCATTACTCATATGTAGAAATTTCAAAATTTTTTCCCATTGATATTGTACCCTCCACTTTGCTAATTAGTTATTATCTCCCAGCTTTCTTGCAGACTTTTCCAGAATTTCCTATATGTATGATGATATTATCTGCAAAGGGGAAAGTTTTACTAATTCTTTTCCAATTTAGATGTCTTTTATTTAATTTTCTTGCCAAATTATTCTGACTTGAACTGATACTACAGTAGTGAATAACATTGGTGTTAGACAACACCCGTATCTTGTCCGTGAATATGATGTTGCCTGTGGGATTTTTTTATAAGACTTTTGTAATTTTGGTTTAATTTCCTACTCTTCCTAGTTTAATTGCTTCAACTATCATAAGGGATTATAGTCCATAATGTTATTGTGGTACATTTATCTGGCTTTGGTATGAGGGTGATATTCACCACATAGAATGAGGTAGGATGTGTTCCCTCCTATTCAATTTTTTTGGAAGTGTATGAAGAGGATTGGTGTTTTTAGAATGTTTGGTAAAATTCACCAGTGAATCTATCTGGTCCTGTGATTTTCTTTATTGAGGGATTTTGATTACTGATTTCATCTCTTTAGTTGTTTTTGGTCTATTGAGTTTTATTTCTTTTTGAATCAGAATAAGTAGTTTGTACGTTTTTATGAATTTGTTCATTTCATCTGACTTTTCTAGTTTGTTGGGGCACAACTGTTCATAATATTCTATTATACTCCATTTTAATAATATGTGGTCTATAATAAGGACAATCTTTAATTTCTGATTATAATTATTTCTTCCCTTTCTTTGTCAGTGTAGCTAAAGTTTAGTCATTTTTATTAATCTTTACAAAGAAGCACTCTTTGGTCTCATTGATCCCCTCTGTTTTATTTTTATTCTCTATTTCATTTCTCTCCACTACAGTTTTTGCAATATCATTTCAACTTCTTTCTTTGGATTTATTATGCTCTTAGTTTTCTGATACCTCAAGTTGTGGGGTTAGGTTTCATATTTGAGAATGTTTTACATTATTGATTGTAAGAATTCAGAGATATAAATTTCCCCCAAACCACTGCCTTTTCTGCTTCTGTAAGATTTTGTTTTGTTCATTCACCTCAAGATAATTCCTAATTGCTTTTGTTATTTCTTCTTTTAGCCATTGTTTAAGAGTGTACTTTTAAAATTTCCACCTATCAGTGATTTTTCCCAAGTATCTCTCTGTTATTGATTTCTAGCATGATTTCAGTGTTGCCACTGAAGATTCATTGTAAGATTTCAATGTTGTTAAATTTCTTGTTTTGTGACCTACTATATTGTTTATTTTGGAGAATGACCCATGCTCACTAGAGAAGAATGATTATTCTGCGCTTGTGTGTTGAGTGTTCCACATAATTCTATTCACTCTTGATTGTTTAAAGTATCACTCAGATCTTCCATTTCCTTATAAATCTTCTATTTCATGTTCTATCCATTATTGAATGTTGCATATTGAAGTTTATTAGATCACAACACCATCTATTTCCCCTTTCAAAAGTCTCAATATTTGTTACATTATCATGGGTTTCTGCTGTTTCAGTGCATATATATTTAGCATTGTCTTGTCTTCTTATTGAATTGACCACTTCATCAATATCTAGTTTGCAGTGTTCTCATATGTCCCTTTTGACATTTTGAAATTGAAGACCTTTTTAGCTGATATTAGTATGGCTATAACAACTTTCTTTTGGATACTATTTGCATGAAATATTTTGTCCATCCATTCACATGCAACCCACTTGTGTCTTTGAATTTAAGTTGCCTATTGTAAAAAGCATATAGTTTTAACCTTTGTCCAATATCTACCTTTAGATGGCGCATTTAGTCCATTTCCATTTAAAGTTGTTATAAATAATGCAGAAAGTTCTGTTGCATTTTTTATTTGCACGTTTTTTAGTTTTGTGTATTTTTGCCCCTCAATTCTTACATTAATGACTATTTTCATACCTATAAAATATTTTGTATTATAGTGTTGTGAGTCCCTTCTCATTTCCTTCTGTTTTTTTCTTTTCTATCTGGTTGCATCATTGTCTTTTTGGTGCATCGCTTCACTGCGCAGGCGCCTACACCTAGCAATGCCACACCGCACAGGTCTGGGACAGCTTTTTTATTTTTTTCACTAGGAGGTCCCAGGACCCAACCTGGGTCTTCCATATGGTGAACAGGAGCTCCTTACCTTCTGTTTATTCTTTACAGATATTTTCTTTGTGGTTATTATTGAGCTTAAACACAACATTCTAAGCCTGAAACAATTTCATTTGATCTCATACCAATTTAACACCAATAACACACATAAATATTGTTCTCTACCCCACCATACCCCCGATTTGATGCTTTAATTATTACAAATTATAATTTTACATATTAATGTTCTAAATCATAGAAATGCAATTACTATGTAACTTGATTTTTAGAATCTGTACAAATGAATTTTGGAGCTGCATATAAAAACATAATACAATAATGCAGGGATTTATTATTACCCATATGGATACTATTACCAGAAATCTTTATTCCTTTATGATGCTTTGATAGACTGTGTAGTGTCCTTTCCTTTCAGTCTGAAGAACTCCCTGTAGCATACTTGTAGGACTGTTCTATAAGTGATCATCTCCCTCAGCTTTTGTTTATCTGGTAATATTAATCTCTCCCTCATTTTTAAGACAGTCTTACTGGATTTAAAAATTCTCTGATGAAGTTGTTTTCTATCAGCACTTAACTATTTTATCCCATTGCCTTCACCCTCTGTGGTTTTTGCTGAGAAATAAGCAATTTTATAGGGATGGACTATCACACAATATGTTGTTTTTCTCTTGTAGATTTCAGAGCTCGTTCCTTGTCTTTGTATTCTTCATATTTACTACTGTATGGGCATGGTTATCTTCAAGTTTTTCCTGTTTATTTTTGCTGATCTTCTTCAAAATGTCCATGTGTTTCATTAAATTAGAAAAGTTTTCTGTCATCAAATCTTTGAATATTCCTCCTGCTCCTTTCTCTAATTTTCTTTGTGAACTACAGTTATGACTATAGTGTTTTTCTTGAGGGTATCCTACATGTCTCTAATGCTTTGTTCACTTTTTTCATCTTTTTCTTCCTCCTCTTCAGCCTGAATCCTTTTATTTTGTTGTCTTTGATTTCACTGATATTTCCTTCTGTATATCCAATATTTGGTCTTCTCCTATGGTGATACTTGAAGTTCTATATTGTTCTTTTTGATGGACCATAATTTCTTGTGTCTTTATTTGTCTTGTAAACTTTTGTTTCATAAAGCACATTTTAATATTTTAATGTTTTAAATATGAAGTTTAGTCCCCATCTGTTTCTTAAGTTTGTATCCAGGTAAAATATATAACTGAATGTCAAGAGCTAACAAATACAAAAAAGAAAAACCAATGCATTAAATACTTTTCACTCTCTTTGAAAATCAGTTCTATGTTGCCTGGTGCAAATCATTAAGAGTTTGGCTCTTCTAGCAAGAAGGTCAGACTGAGGCAAAGTATGAGATCCTTTCCTCTTCTGAACCTATGTCTTGCCCTTATCTTGTTTTGGGGCTTTAGATATTTCCTGCTTCCTGAAACTAGAATGGCTTCCTTATCCATAGGTAATAGACCTCCCGCCTTCAAGGTGCTCTATTGTTTGTCTTAAAGCTAGGAATATGGCTTATTCTGCTCCCTTATAAAAAGAATAAGGAACTCACAATAAGAGCTGAGACCCACTCCACACTGTGCCAGGGGAGAGTTTGCGTAGAGGTCAGCATGTGCTACCAGTTTTAAGTTGAATTTTCTTGACTCATGGCTCACAGTGTTACTGCAATGATTTAACTCTTTTCTGGACCTTTCAGGAAGACACTATGGCTTTTTATTTTAGTTTTTCAAAGATCCCGTGGGTGAACAGACCCTGGAGTGTTTTATGCTGCTATCTTGGTTGCCTAGAAGAAGTCATAATAATATGAGGAGCAATAAAAGAACTTATGGATGCAAATTTTATGCCAAGAGAAAACAATAACAATATAATGCAGGGAAATATGGTTAAAAAATCCAAAAGGGGAAATACAATTTAATATTAAATGTGATAGTAACAAAAAAGAAGCCAAGAGAGAAGAATCAAAATTTCAAAATTATATAAAACAAAAATAGCACATAAATAATGATTTTAAGTGTAAGTGATTTACACACTCCAGTTAAGGCCTTTTAATTGAGTCTATTAAAAAATAAGTCCCAACTATATCTATAAGAAATAGAAGAATAGTAAAAATAGGTAAATATTTATTCCTATAAATATAAGGATATAAATACAACTGTACACTCTAATACTACTAGAAAAAGTAGACTTTGGTATTCCAGAGATGTTACCGAAAGTATTAAATAACAAGAGAGTCAATTTTCCAGAAAATTGTAAATTTGCTAATAGAGCTTCTAATCACACTAAATATTGAGGAAATTAAAAGCAGGGATAGAATTTTTTAAAATAATAATGATATTGAATAATTGTCAGGGATAAAGTTCAAATTTTTTGAAATGTAGGACAAATGAATCATGTTTCCTTTCTGTTTCTTAATCCTAAACTTTTGCTAAATTTACTACTAGAGATGATGTATTGGAGTCTGAAAAATAAAAATTCAGCAGAAGAGATTAATCATAAAAAATTTTATAAATTATCTTTCTTTAACACAGTTTTTCTTAACCAGGAGTCTACAGACCCCCAAGGGGTCTGTGGAAATATTTCAGGGGGTCCGTGAGCATGAATTGAAAAAAAAATAACTTATTATCTTTATTTTCGCTGACCTCTAACTGAAATTTAGCATTTCCTTCATCTATGAATGTATGCAATAATTTGCAGTATTATTCATTTCATATCACATTACAGTTGTTGCATATCTCGAAAAATCACTTATGCTTATCCATATTTTGAAATTATGGTGGTTTTAGACCCAATGTTAGTTGAGTGTCATAAAACTATCTGCAGCTACATTCTGAGAAGGGATCCGTGCTTTTCACCTGAGTGGCAAAAGTGTCCATGGAACAAAACAGGTTGAGAACCCCTGCTTTAACACACTATTATTTGAAAGTACACTTAATGACTATAAAAATTGATTTCAGTGCTAGGGAGAAAACTTGCCTCATGGTGATTTTGCAAGTTATAAGCAGACTGTTGACGTGACAATGGCATAGAAAATATTAAACCCCAAGGTCACATATTCTGAAATAAATTAATGCCATCTTTTAATCTCCAAATAAGCTTTTCTCAGCATCATTGAATTTTTGATGAATTGAAAAATTGTACATTAATATTTCATTAAATATATAATATATTGCATTCTAATACCTTGATCCATACCATCAAATTCTCTACAAACTCTGCAGTATAAACGGTTTTTCTTGCAGTAGTTGTTTTAAATCTACATGGAAATTGACTTAATTATCATTAATTAATGAAAGATTTACAAGAATGCTTTTCACCTGGTTTTAAAAAGAGGAAGCAAGCTTTTGACCAGTCACATAATTAAAAACTTTACTCATCTCAGCACTGATTATTAGTTTATTTTAATATATAAAAGCCAATATACTAAATAATAAAACAAGTTTTACAAACATCTTGTAGGACTGTCCACCAGCTGATGAATGGGCATTTTTGAGGTATCATCGGGAAAATATGGTGGAATTTTTCCAGTTAGGTTTGGGAGTGTCAACTTATTCAACACAGCAGTACTGTTGTACTGTCACAACAATGTTTGTAAAACTTGTGTTTTTTTTAATATAATAAAAGCCACTACCCTAAACAATAAAACAATTTCAACAAACATGTGGCTGAATTAAACTGTACATGTGCTATGTTGATCAATTAGTTTATACTTCCAAACTTGCCTGGAAAATTACACCATGTTTTCCTTGTGATACCTCAAAAATGCCTAATCATCAGCTGGTGCACACCCCTAGAAAAAGCTTAGTTATGCTGCTCCAGTCAGTACAAAATACATGAAATTGTGGGCTTTCCAAAAGTCTATTATAACATAGGTGTCAATGTATTGTAAATATTTAATAATAAAATCAGTATATTACTGAAAATTATTCAGTGTGATAAAATTATATAAACACATAAATAAACATAAATAAGCTTCATGTGACTAAAGGGGATTACTGGAAGAAAATATATCTAATGAATAATGACATTTATGAACTATCTTCACTTCCTTCTATGCATTTTTTGGTAAAACACTTTGTGTAATGAAGTATTTTTAATCCTATGATGGTGTCACATTGTGAAAAATAAGCTGTTTTATCCTTGGTGGTTTAAGAGCTGCATTTTCAGGCAGAGATTAATTAACTATTTCTATAGTAATAACTCTTCTATACCCAGTCATAAAATATAGCATCACAGAAGGACACTTAACATTACATGGCTGCTAAAGTGTGTATGTGGGTGGAGTCTTTGTTTCAAACCTAACAAAGATGCATTACTCCTTGAACTTTTATCTTTGACATCATGCCAAGAAAACTTCCTTGGAAATTGGTCCCAGAGATGACCAAATGTTGCATTATCAAACAATCCTTAATATAAAGGGTGCCATGGAATTATCAGAGTGAAAGGCAAAGGATATTCTCCTCTGTTTGCATTCAATATAGGTATACTTGTGAGAAATAATTTGCAGATGAAATTTCTATTTGCCCAGGACCTAAGCAAAACGTTTAGGTTGATTTTGTGTACCTCAGAAATAAAAAATAAATGCCGCAAAATGAAACTTAAGTTATCTCAAAGTAAACAATTATTGTATTGCAGAAATTTCAGACTTCTTAAATTATTTACATATTTCATTTGTGCAGAAAACTTGTGGTTGAAAACTTTCTAGTCAGATGATGCTGGAGAAAGGTTTTCTCCAACTTTGACTCCTTGTAAGTATTATTCTCAAAGTTAGGTCATTCATTTTATATTAAAAAAATGGGGATATTATTAGAATGATATGCTAAACAAATATATATATATCTTGTAGACCTTACTTAAGAAATGACAGGATTTGTGAAATGGAAATGCATAATTGATGGAATCAATCATGAAGCAATGTATATATATTGAAAATTAAATATCTAGGAGAAATTTGACTAAATAATCTGTTAAAAGCATGTCTTCTTAAAACTAATAAATGTGTGGCAATAGTAGCAATACAACTAAGGTTTTAATTTCTTAGCTGCAATTGGAAGTAGATAAGATTGGATACAAAAGCAAATAAATGATGCATTAAAACTTTCTATCATTGTTTAGTACATAGCTAGCACATTATTTCTGTTTTGCTAAAAACACAATATAAGTAGGAATATAGTGCTCTGACCATGATCTCTTGCTTCAGCCAATCTTGGTAAGATCACAGAGCAAACAATACTTAATGGTTGAGAATCTTGGTAAGTTATTTAACTTTCTGTGCTCTTTAATATATCTAATAAATGTCTACAATTTTAAGAAATGTGGAATAATATTTTAAACTGGATAGATATGTTAATGAAGGGAACTATGTATACAAGTGTAGTGTTCATTCTAATTGTGCAATATATATAAAAGTTACTATTTTATAACATTCTAAAGTTGATTTTGACCTAATTTGTCTTTGGCAGTCAAATTAAGATTTTTTTCAATCATGTTTTGCAAACTCCCCCTTATCATGAATATCTAGAACCACTAAACTTGTTTTAAAACTGACAGTTCATTCTTATAAACAAAACAGTTTTGGGGTCATTTCTGATCACTATCTGCTTTGATTTCTCAACAGTTTACAAGAGTTGGATGCTGGGAAATAGGATTAACACAAATGTGCCGGACTTCATCCTTACGGGACTGACAGACTCTGAAGAGATCCGGCGGGTTCTCTTTATGCTGTTTCTCCTGATATACCTGATTGCCTTATTTGGGAATGCAGGGATGATACTCATAATTCACTTGGATCTCCAACTTCACACCCACATGTATTTTTTCCTCAGTCACTTGTCACTCCTTGACTTGGGTTCCTCAACTGCCATCACTCCTAAGACCTTAGAGAATTTACTGAATTCCAACAAATATATTTCATTAATCAGCTGCTAAATATATTTCATTGGCTATCACTGAATTTTTCCTTCTCTCGTCAATGGACTATGATGGATATGTAACTATTTGCCAGCCTCTTCGTTACCAAATTGTAATGTCCAGGAGACTCTGCCGCACCCTCATCTCTGGGTCCTGTGTGATTGGATTTACTGAATCCTTAGTCATTGTTCTTTATATGAACAGCTTGCATTTGTGCAAATCCAACATAATCTGTCACTTTTTCTGTGACATAATCCCAATTTTAGCCCTGTCCTGCATTGACATTCATGACATTGAAATCTTGATATTCATTCTGGAGAGTTTAAACGTAATGGTATCTCTTAACACAATCTCTGTGTCCTATGCTTCCATTCTGTCTCCTATCCTGAGAATTAATTCCACTTCAGGAAAGTGCAAAGCCTTCTCTACTTGTGCCTCTCACCTCCTGGGGGTCACTATTTTTATTAGCACTATGTGTTTTACTTATTTAAAACCAAAAATGCCCTACTCCTTGGGAAAGGATTAAGTGGCATCTGTGTTTTATACTATGGTGCTCCCCACTTTGAATCCATTCATTTACAGTCTTAGGAACAAAGAGGTGAAAAGTGCTCTCTTAGAGCCATATGTAAGAGGAAGGGCACCAGGCAATGGAATTGACTGTGATGCTCACTATTTAAGAATTTACTCCATCTTTCTCTATATACAGTAGCATCCTTTAAGTTCTTTGAATATCTGTGGAGCCCATCCTCTATTTGACCACACAAGATCTGGAAAATTTCCAAGATATGTTTTTAGAAATCTACATAATATATGAAAGCCATGAAATATGTATTAATCCTATGTTTTTAATATATGTATTTTTAAGGGCAACTAATGAGCAAAAAATTTAAAATTGTGTTATGTTGTAATTGTATCACAGAAATTCCCATTCATATCCAATTTCAGAAAAAATTTTGGAGACATTTTTCAAGGGTCATTCCAATTATTCTAAAAACAAGAAATATAACTCACTTTTACAGAATGCCGCTTTGGATTAGAAAACCCAGGGTTTAGATGCTAGAAATGCCAGATTTTTCACTGTATTTTTCACTTAGTAAGTCATTGAAAATTTAAATCTAGTTTCTTGAACTGTAAAAAAAAAACAATTCTAAGTCCATAGAGTTATTTTACAGATTAATTCAGATCCTGAATGGAAAAAAAATAATGCAGTACTAAGAAATTTGGACCGCAAAAATCACAATACATACATTCTTGCAAATTTTGAATTCACAATTACATTTGTTGTGCAGTTTTCACTGGTTTTATTACTTTTGGCTAATCTCTCTCAAACAAGCAGGTAAAAAGAAAAAAAGAGCACTTCAGTATTTTGTCTTAGAGCAAAGTAAAATATTGTGATAGAATTAAGTTGTAGAAAAAGGATATGTGAACAATGAAGGAAATTTTGAAAATATTTATATCATTCAAGAAAACAGAATTATCCTAAACATTCTTGAGAGTTTTGTTCATGGTATACTTATGCATATGTATGCATTTATTATATATATAAATATTTCTTAGTGTCTATTTCTATATTGGAGCTTTTGTTTTGCACTCAAAACCATACCTTTTGGTTAATTCCTTTGACATTTAAACTTGAGAGATGAATATTTTCTTGGTGTAGGAGTTAAATCAAGAAACTCATCTAGCAATGCTTTAAGACCTAGTGTTTTCTAAATTCATGAGGTTAAATATCTGCTTTCTAATTCTTTTGTGTCTTCCTGATACCATTTTGTGATGCCTCAACAAGCTTTAGTAATTACTAATTTTTCTTTAATTTTCTTATGATTACAAAATTTATTTTCTTTTTCCTGGTATAAGTTTATGTTCTTTATAAAGATGTAAATTTTTGAGTTAAATTCTTTTTTCATTTGTTTTAAGAATTTTAATAGAGAAAAGTTGTAAAGCTAAAAATTGATAGTTAATCCAAATTGTATAATATCCATAAATTTTGGTCAGATAGATTGCTAATATTTCCTTTTAAAAATGTCTCTATTGAATCCAGAAGTGCAGTTTTAATTTTTTCTGCTATACAGTATATATACAAGAAAATATAATTTTTCTCATATTCCTGTATCTATTAATTTGTATTTAAATTTAAGCAATGGTTATTAACTATATTTTCCCCTTAAAATGATTTGTGGTCTTTTAATTTTTCTTTGTATAATTATATTTATTCATTTTCTTAAATATTTTTGAAAGATTAAAATACAATTCAACCTCTAATTTACAATTAAAATTTTAATAAATTCTCTAAAGTTCATCACTGCTAATTAATGTATTCAATAATTAAACTGTGCATTATTTTCCTCTACATCCAAAATTCATATAAAATTTTTGGCTTGCCATATGTAATATCCATATAAATTACTGTCTCAACATTTATTTTTGCTTTGAATTCTGTGTTGTCTATAATATACATTTATTGCTATTCCTTTTTGTTTTCTTTCCCAAACTGATCTTTAATGAACACTTATTTTTCAGACTATTTTTTTAACAATATCTCATCTTGAACAAACATTCATTGTTTATTTTCTTGTATTTATAGGCACTTTACACTTTCTTGACTTTTGTATGATCAGTGCTGGCCTTGCTTTCCTTTAAGTACAATTCTATGATTTAGAAAATATATCCTGTTAGTTTTTCTTTGCAATGATGATCAAAAGTTCTCTAATTTTTCATACAGTAATAAGTTCAGAAATTGCTTATCTTTTAATTAAATTCAGACTATCTTGTCCTTCTATAACATATTATAAAATGCATTTATCATATTATTAAATAAATATCATATAACCTTTGGGAATATTAATCCACTAATATATTTACATTTTTAAAAATTTTACCTGTTTATATCATTGCATGCTATATTTTATGTAAGATGTAGTCTGAGGTATTTTTAAGATGAAATCATTTTGTTCATGGTGCTGTGTCAAAGATTATATTTAAAGAGTACCTAATGAATGCCAGATAATCTGCAAAGGCGTTAGGTATATAATTAACATAGTTTATTTACATTCACAAGAAAACACTCTGATAGATATTTGCAATATTTGAAATTTAATCTCAGGTAATGAAAAGCTATTCTACTACTTGTTCAGGAAAGACATATGTATCATCTTTAATTTTCTCTGTCTCACATCTCACATCTTGTCAATCAGCATATCATAGCGATTCTCTGTGCAGCATATATTTGGAGAGTGACTATTTTTCAACACCTCATCTGCTAAAATCCTCATCCAAAGACCATCATTTCCATCCTGAAATTATTGCCACAACCTTCCAGATTGTCTCTTTAATCCTTTAGATTAAAGGATAAACATTCCTTTAATCTAATCTCAAAATATGGGCCAATGATACTCTCAAAACATAGGTTGTATCATGTAACTTTTCTTCATAAAACCTACAAGATTTCCCATCACATTAAGAGTAAAATTAGAATTTTTTCAGGGCCTACAGGTCCAACATGATTTTACTCCTACTCCTTACTTCTATGAAATCATCCTTTCTCATTGTGTCTATCACACTCCTTTTGGAGCAGCTACACTGACCTCAGCATCCCCTACTCCAAATAGAACTGATGCTCCCTAGAATATTTGCATTCATTTCTTCTTCCTGAAATTCTCTTTCTCCATTTAACTGCATGGGTCTTTCACCATTCCCTTACTCATAAGACCATCCCATACCACCCTATTTAAAATCACACATGACTCATGTCTCCTCAGCACTGCATTTGTTTTCCATAGCAGTTACCCCTATCTGACATTTTATATTTTTTGATTATACTTTTTTTTTTACTCTCTGCATTCCCCACATTGAAACCTCAATGAGCACAAGATTTTTGCCAATTTTGTTCAATTCTGTATGCCCAACGCCTACAATAATGCCTCAATAAATACGTTTGAATGGTTGAAATTTACAGATGTTGATACTGGGCAACAGATAGTTTTCATAGCTTGTTCATGGTCAGTTAACTTCATTTAACAATATAATATTTATATTATAAAATTTTAACATATAAGAGACTACTTATGAAACTTAATACTGCATAATTATCAAGATATAATTGGGCTACTGCCTACCTATTCATTCAAACAGAAAACACAGTGTTTCTATCAAAACCATGCATCTTTGTGGTCATTTGTTTCAATTGAGGAAAGAATATTATTCTATTCATCCTATTCATTATTATTTAGCTGACATATATTTTTCCTTTGAGTCACAGGATATAATTAAGATTGTTTGCCCTCATCATTTTGGTTGATATTTCTTAAACTGATTATATTCTATTCATTTCTTTTTCTACCAGAGATTTTCATTCATTCATTCTAAACATAATGCTTATTTTTTAATATTATGCAAAGCACTATGGCATTCACATCTTTATATAATTATCCTGGTTCTAATTTGAATATTTTGTTTTTATTGTGCAATTGCAATAACTATGTAATCTCATTAGAATATTTTAAGTAGATTGCACAGTTATTTATTTAATAAAAAATGTATATCTAATTGTTTTCTTTTAAATCACTAATATGTTTCTAGTATTCAGCCTTCAGGAGCAAAAACATGTCACACTTTACTTTCCCATCATGAGTAGCACTTATGTATTTTACTTGTACAAAATTATGCTTAAATGTCCATATCAACTCTTCTCATTATGCTCTTCTTATTTTGGTCTGGGTTGCTTATTATTTCTTTTCTAGATGCTCTCTTTTGACCTTTCCTATAAGCCCCCTGTAATGAACCAATAATTTTCTTATCTTTCTTTATTCTTTTTCCAGGTCTGATTCTCCCAGTTCTCTTATTCTCTCCCATGGTATGTGATCATCTCCTAGTGTCTGAAATTTGCCAAATAACTTTTCCTTATGTATATGCTGATAAAAACACTAAATTTTATATATTATTATATTATTATTTTGATATAATAGTCTTCAAATAATGATAGCTATTTTTGTTCAGTATGTTAAGTCCTGAGTGCCTTGAAAATGTTCCTGTAAAACATGTGTATTCCTTGAGTTTATGTACTATTTAGCTACTTTTAAGATATTTTGCTATCAACATGAGAAACAACATGTATATTTTTCTTAATTTTATTCCCATAATTATTTCAGGAATTCTTGAAAAAACAAGGTATTCAAAGAAAATACAATTAATAGAATGAAATGATAATTTGATATCATGTGTAATTAAAGTCACTCATATCTCTACAGAAAGATTAAAAGCCAATTCAAAAATAAACTCAAGACTTTGTGGATATTTGGAGAACACAGCCTAGAACAAGTTAGGAATTTTTGTAGGATACTTGCCCTTCAAAATATAGAAAGGGATGTGAGGGCAACAGAGCAACTATTTGAAAATAACTAAAGACAATAAGAAAGAGGGGACAAGAAATGAAAATATATTTTGAAAAGGAAACTGGAAATATTAATATAATGAAACTGCATATTCTAAAGAAATTTTTATTTTTATATGTATTATGTAAATTCCTCTAAAAAGTCAAAGTGTAACAGACTGAGTCATAATTCAAAAATCCAATATATATTATTCCTTACACAATTTTTATTAAAAGAAAATGATGTAAAACATTGAGATGAAAGGACACAAAGTAGGATTCTTGAATGTTGTTTTTATGATTCCATTTCTCTGTGCCTCACTTCTCCAAGGTCATTGTAAGACTATTTCCCTTTGCTTGGATGCTCTCATATGACTTTTTCTTTAAAGAATTTTCTGTTATTTAATTTTCAAAAGAGCAGGCCCTACTCTCTCTTTGAAAATCCTCCATTTAATTTTTCTTCCATAGCATTTATCACCATCCACACTCATATACATTATTGATTATTATCCTCACACCTAGCAATAGAATGTCACTCTTGTTTGATGGACCTCCTCCAAGTTGCTGAAACTGCACAGCTCATCACCTGCACAGGCCCTTGCACTGGTGTTCCCATTTGTAACAATTTCCTTCCATGAAAATGTATGACCTAGTCTTCTCCTTCAAGTCTTTGATCAAACAACAAATTTCACTGAGGTCGACCCTGTGGTCTGGGTAGAACACACTATTTCCTATTGCTTCGTCATTCCCACAGGAATAGAATATCATTAAGAACATTGTTTTTGGGGTGCAAAATTCAATACCCAAAAGATTTTTTTATTTTGGTTCTTTTATTTAGGTATTTGGTTTATTTAGAGTTAATTTTTGTCTATGGTGAGAGATAGGAGTCCACATTCATTCATTTGCATATTCCTATCCAGTTATCCCAAAACCACGTTTTGAAAACACTATTCTTTCCCCAATTGAGAGGATTTCACAACCTTTTTAAAAATCATTTGGCCATAGACATGAAGGTTTATTTCTCAACTTCCATTTCAATTCCATTGATCTCTATGTCTGCCCTTGTGCCAGTGTCATGATGTTTTGATTACTGTAGCCTTGTAATAAATTTTAAAATCGGGAAGTGTTAAGGCTCCGATATGCCACTTTTTAAAGGATTTTTTTTTGCTATTTGTTCCTTTATCTTTCCATACAATTTTGTTGATTGTCTTTTCCATTTCTTCTAAGATGTCTTTTGGAATTTTAAGGTTGTATTGAATCTGTAAATCACTTTGGGTAGAATTGACACCTTAGCAATATTTAGTCTTCAAATCCATGATCACAGAATATTCTTCCATTTATTTAGGTCTTCTTTGAGTAGTGTCAGCAATGTTTTGAGTTTTCTGTGTGTAAGCCTTTTTCAGCCTTTGATAAATTTTACCCTAGTTATTTGATTTTTTACAGTACACTTATAAAGAATATTCTTTATTTCCTCTTAAAATTTAAAATTGCTAATTTATGGAAACATCAGTGATATTTGTGTAGACATTGTTCCTTCAAATTTGCTGAATATGTTATTAGCTCTTAACTTTGTTGAAGCTTTTTGAGAACCTTCTATATATAGGATCATGTTATCTATGAACAGGGAATGTTTTCCTTCTAATTTTGTTGATTTTTATTTCTTCTTCTTGCCTAGTTACTCTGGTTAAAGCTGACACAACACCTTTGAATAATGTTGGTAATACCGGGAATCCTTGTCTTGACCTTGAATGTGATGTCAGTTGTGGGATTTTCCTATAAGATATTTATCATTTTGAGTTAATTTCCTACTATTCCTAGTTTTTTTAGTGTTTTTACAAGAAGTGTGCTGGATTTTGCCAAATGATTTATCTGCATCAATTTACATGGTCATATTTTTATTATGTTTGTTTTCACTTTCTTGCTTTATATTAGTAATGTGACAAATTACATTAGTTGATTTTCTTATGTTGAACAACTATGGTATATAGGGATAAATCTCACTTGATCATGGTGTATAATTCTTTTATCATGCCATCGGATTTTCTTTGCCAGCATTTTGTTGAGTGTCTTTGCATCAATACTCATGAGGGATATTAGTCTATAATTTTATTGTAGTATCTTTATCTAGTTTTCATACTAGAGTGATGCTCACCCCATAAAACGAGTAAGGAATTGTGGTAGTTTGAGCCTATATATACCCAAGAAAAGATCATGTCCTTAAAGCTCATTCCTTCCTTTGGGTGTGAATCTATTGTAGATGGGATCTTTGTATTATTTTCCATTAAGAATCTTTTGATTAGATTACTTAAGTAAAGCATTGCATAAATTGAGTCTTAATCCTCTTACTGGAGTCCTTTATAAACAGTATGAATATGGAGAGATGGAACTCTAGAGATAGAAAGAAACACTTTGCAGTTGAGAGTAAAATTATCAGATGCCAGAAGTTAAAATCAATGGAACCCAGGAGAGAGAAAGCCATAGGAGCAGAAAGAAGGTGACAGTAGCCTAGAGAAAGCTGGATGAAGCAAGTACCTGGAAGCAAAAAGACACAGAGGAGGAGGGATAGCCCTAGCAGATGCTACCATGTTCCCTGCAATGTGAGAGAGGACATCAGGAGTGCTGAAGGTCAGTGTCTTGATGAAGCCTTGATTTGGAAATTTTCTCAGTCTTGCAACAGTCAGCTTTTAAACTCATAAATTCCCATTGTAAAAGCCAAGCCATTTCTAGTATATTGCCTTTGCAACTTTCAGTAAACTAAAACAGGAAATAGTCCCTTCAGTTCAATTTTTGGAGGAATATGAGTAGGACTGTTGTTTTTGAAAGCTTGGTGAAATTTTCCAGTGCACCTATCTGGTCCTGTGTTTTTCTTTGTTGGGAGGGTTTGATTACTGATTTGATCTCTTTCATCATCTTTAATCATTTCTTCTTGAGTCAGTGTAGGCAGTTTATATGTTTCAAGTAATTTGTCTATTTCATCTAATTTATCTAATTTATTGGGGCACAATTCTTCATAATATACTTTTTTACTCCATTTTATTACTGTGGGGTAATGTCCCTCTTTTCATTTCTTGTTTTATTTTTAAATAATTTATTGAAGTATATCATTCATACATGAACATACATAAACTATAAGTGTTCAGTAAACATCATGATCTTACAAAACAAACATGCATAACATCATTCAGGAATCCCACACATCACCCCCCCACACACAAACATCCTGCATTGTTGTGAAACATTTGTTAACAAATCATGAAAAAGCATCGTCAAAGCATTACTACTAACTATAGTCCAAATCTTCCTCCCTTATACATTTTTTAGGATTTATTTATTTAAATAATTATTTTACCCATTTTTACCACCCCTCCTGTTTTTGCTGTTTCTGTGTCCATTCACTGGGCAACTCTCTGAATCCTTTTCATACCCTCTCTTCTCATCCTTCTCCTCCTGAATTCACTGGGATTCTATCCATGGAACCTCCAATGTGGGAGAGAGGTGTCCTACTACTGCCTGTGTCACCTTAGTTCTTGGTTTTTCAGTGCGACTCGTGTGGTTCTCCTGTGTGTCACTCTCCGAATACGTCATCAACTTGCTGCATGGCTTGACGGGCCTGGCAGCGCACCTGTGCACAGGGCCTTGATGCATACCCACACATGGGGCCTGGTGGCCCACATGCCTACTATATTGTTCTTTTTTTCATTTTTACCAGGAGGCCCCAGGGGTCAAACCCAGGTCCTTCCATATGGGAGATGGATGCCCAACCACCCAAAACACATACATCCCCCTGCTATACCTCTTAAGGCTGACCAAAGATACCCAAAAGCTACAGTCTTTTCCCATACAGGATGGTCATATAATAAATCAGGCTTAATTTATCATCAGCATTCTAAAAACCAGACCTAGGGTGAAAAACTAGGTCTTGGGACACATGCATGGTTTCTAATATAGCAAATGTTTAGTCCCTTTTCATTTCTTATTTTACTTATTTCTGTCCTCTCACTTTTTGTCTTTGTCAAATTAGATGGAGTTAGTCAATTTTATTGATCTTTACAAAGAAACAGCTTTTGATTTCATTGAACTTCTCTATTGTGTTTCTTTCTCTACCATATTTATCTCCACTATGATCTTTGAAATTTCATTCTAATTGTTCCCTTTGAATTTATTATGCCTTTTTCTTTCTAGTACCTGATGTTGTGAGCTTAATTCTCATATTGGAGATTTTTCTGATTTTTTGTTGTAAGAATTCAGAGGTAAAACTTTCCATCTTATAAATTCCTTTGCTTAATCCATAAGATTTGATTTGTTTTGTTTTTGCTCATTCACCTCAAGATACTTCCCAATTGCCTTTGTGATTTCTTCTTTAACATATTCGTTGTTTAAGGGTGTGCTTTTTGGTTTCTACATATCAGAGAATTTTCCAATTATCCCTCTCTTTTTGAGTTCTAGCATTATTTTCGTGTTGTCAGAGAACATTCATGATATGATTCAATCTTGTTAAATTTACCAAGTCTTGTAATGTGTTCTAACATATCATTTATTTTGTAGAATCATCCATGTGCACTGGAGAAGAATGTATATTCTGATCTTATTGGGTGAAGTGTTTTACATATATACCGCAGCTCTTGACTGCTTATAGTATCGTATCACTCAGGTTTTCCACTTTCTTCTCAATCTTCTAGCTAAAGGCTCTATCCATCTGTATTAGTCAGCCAAAGGGGTGCTAATGTGAAATACCAAAAATGGGTTGGTCTTTATAAAGGGTATTTATTTGGGGTAGAAGTCCACAGATACCAGGCCATAAAGCATTAAGTTTCTTCTCTCACCACAGTCCATTGCCACATGTTAGAGCAAGACAGCTGCCGGCGTTTGCCAGGGTTCAGGCTTCTGGAGTTCC
>JAQZBX010034412.1:0-24994 GCA_029593785.1 Cabassous unicinctus
TAACCACAGAGAAAGGCAGTTCTTATAAGGAGGCCTCTGGCTATTTATTCAGGATACTAAGCTAGTTTCCAAAAAAATCAGATGAAAAGAAGAATGTATCTACAAAGTTCCAGGAAGTCTGGGAGGTAAGCCACTGTTTTTATTCTTTCTGCATGCGAAGTCTTCATTTAAACTTTTCAGTCTGTGGCCTTTATTTTCAGAGCACCACTTTCAAGAACTGATTTTGGTATTGCTTTCTGTCTTGCACTATCCAAGAGGCTCTGTGTATTAATTCTCCCTGCAGTTTTATAAACAATCTGGTCCAATATAGAACCCAGGGGTTTCATATGGAAGTGTTCAGTATAGTTGTGGAGTATAGAATTTATGATAAACATAAAAAAAACCCTCAAGTAATTTTATTGTGTTTTTTGGCAAAATGAGGGCATTGGACCACATGATCTCAAAAGGGTCTTCCAAGCCTATGTGTTTATGATTTCTGGGCAGACATCAACAACAATATAGGTTTCAGGTGAACTGTGTGAAAAATAAATCATTCTTTGTACAAATGAGTAAAATAATTTGGCAACACATATCAGAAATAGAATTTTAAAAATCATCTTCAGTGCCTTATCGTAAGTGTGGTTTCATGTTTGTGGTATTTTTCTTTTCTCAGAAATACCATTTGTGTTAGAGCATTAAGTATGAGTCAGCAAATGGCATGTCTACCTGTGATATCTTCCATACCCCAAGGACAGAGGCCACGAGGCCAAGAGCCATTTTTCAGCGTCAATAGGACTAAGTGAAGAAATAAGAGGAAATTTTCCAGCTGCAAAGTATGTACAGAAAAAGGGTGTTTCAGGAGTTGGTAGGAATTCAAAAATTAAATGGTTAGATTACCAGACTAGATAACAAGTGTCTGTGTAACTCAAAGGAACATTACAAGTTTAGTTTGGTATATTTAGCTCCATTTAGAGTATCATTTTCGTGGAGAAAATTCATTTCACATTCCAGCTCTGATGCTGTGGACACAACTGCCTTACCCCAGGAGTACAAACAGACCTTCAGCGTTGGGGACAGTTGGGGGTGGAGATCAGAGCACGTAGTCTCAGCCACCCACAGTTCATCCAAGCTTTATATCTGCCTATGAGAAGATAAAATTGTTCCCAATGAGCAAAGAGATAAAACAAAACGGAGTCACTGTGGCTAAGAGATTTAAAATGGAGTCAGGAGGCCAGTCAGAAAGCTGCTCTTAGGCACGTCTGGGCCAGATATCACAAACTGCCAAGGTATGCAAAACCCAAAGCAACAGTGTTTCTGAGGACATCTGGTCTCCATGGAATATCTACAAGATAAAGAAATCGGAGAACTGTCTAACTTTAAGGACCTTTTGAAAGCCCCAAACATCTGCCAATCATAATTCTTTACAAACAGTTTCTTTAATCCTTTTTCTTTAAAAAACCCTTGCTTGGAAGCCCTAGGACAGGACACAGATGGATTGCTACCCGAATTTTTGCTCCCTGAATTGCAATTCTAAGACCTCCAAATAAATGATTTTGTTGCTTTACAGCTCAGTTCCTTATTTTTTGGTTGACGGTAAGAACAAGGGAAAGTTATCCCAAAGGGTGGGGTTCTGAGTGTCAACTCTCCCATCCCAATATCTGAATTATGCTGTAAGTAGACTATTCACGAAGGGCTGCTTGTCTTTGCATTAATTTAGAATGCTGTTATGTGACTATGATTGAGGTCCCCCAACTTTTTTGCTCTTTGTTATAGCTATTGAATGAATAGCTAGTCGTTTTTTAAAATAGGAAAAACACAGTGATAAAACATATTTTGAACAATACAGGAGTTCAGTCATTCATTCAACAAATACTTATTCAGTACCAATCATTGGGCTAAGTCCTCTGGAATATGCAAAGATGAATAAATCATATTTCCTACCCTCATGGAACTTATGAATTAGAGGAGGAACTAATACTGATAGATAAATAACTCTACTAAAGGTAGAAAATGAATAAGTGCCTTAAGAGATGACAGAGTTCTTTAGGCATCAAAGGAGGGGAAGGCATGTTCGGTTGAGAAAACAAGAAAGGTTTCCTGGAGAAATTGACACACAAACTGATCCTTGTTGGAGAGCAGAATCTAAAAAGATATGGAGGGGATCCTCTGAGGCCAAGTGGAGGGGATCCTCCCTTCCTTTGGGAAGAAAGAGAAAACCATTTGTGGTAGGTTGAACTATGTACCCCAACAAAAGGTATGTTCTTAATCTGTGTTCCTGTGGGTGTGAATTCAGATGCAAATAGAACAGTCTGAAGATGCTATTTCTATGTAAAGTTGGCCCAATTGAATCAGGGTGTGCCTTAATCTGTACTACTGGAGTCCTGTGTAAGCAGAAATTCAGACAGTCAGTCTGAGAAAGCAACATGAAGGAACCAGAAGCCAGAAGTCATGGTCAGAAGGAGAGAGATGTCCGTGTGCCTGTCACAAAAGCAGGAGTCTCTGCCTGGTGCGCTTCAAACGACCAATTCCTGAGATATTGGGGTTTCAAAGAGAGAAAGAGTTTTTTGCCAGCACAGGGCAAAGAGCTCAGATGGCCTAATGGCCTAAAATCTGTCTCACAGAGTATGAGGGGTTTAGGGTTTGTATGGATTTAAAAGGGAGGGTGAAGTGGTTACCATTACACCAGGGTGAGCCTAGTTTGGGGTAACCATAAACAAGGGTGGCACCAGTCTAATGAATTTCAGTCATTTTAGGTATTAACTTTGGGCTGTTCTATAATATACTGGGAAAGTAAGGGGGGAAGCATCTGTATAATGATTCAGTGATCATAATCATTTGTTAATTCTTAACTCTCAGTTTTATGACCAGAGACAGAGATGCAAGCCATGGAACCATCTAGGACTGCACCATGCCAGCACCAAAATGCTACAGACCTAGGGGAGAAAGCATAGTCTTGTCAAACAGCTTGATTTTATACTTCTAGCCTTCCAAACAATGAGCCAATAAATTCCTGCTGTTAAGCCAAACTATTGTGTGGTATTTGTCATAACAGCCTGACAAACTAAGAAACTATGGCTGGTTTTAAAATGGGGAAGTGGCGTGGGGGAGAAGCATGATGGTCTGAGCATGATGGGCTAAGTAGTTTAGGAAGCAGAGAGATGCTAGCTCAACAGTTATTGTATTGATTCAAATGAAGTCGTAAAGCCTGGACTACAAGTGTGAACAGACAACACAGATGTGAGAGATGCTAAGGAAGCAGAATCAGCAAGGTCTGGGGATCCTTTGGAAACAAGAGGTAGAGACACTGATTTGGAAATCAGAAAGATAATTGTTGAAATCATCCAATACTGGTTCTCAAGCTTATCAAGCACAAGAATCACCCTGGGGTGAAGAATCACCTAGAGAGTTTATTAAAATGCAGGTTCCAGGGAACGGATGTGGCTCAAGGGGTTGAGCACCCACCTCCCACATGGGAGGTCCCGGGTTTGGTTCCCAGTGCCTCCTGAAAAAACAAAAGCAAACAACAAGCCAAACAAAAGATAAAACCAACTCAGGGAGGCTGATGTGGCTCAGTGGTTAAGTACCGGCTTCCCACATAAGAGGTCCTGGGTTTAATCCCCAGCCCTAGTACCTCAAAAAAAAAAAAAAAAAGAAAGAAAGAAAAGAAAAAGCAGGTCCCTAGTCTCCAGCCTATGTAGATAAAGAGTCAGATGATTTAGAGTTGGGTTCAGGAATCTGGATTTTTAAGCAGCATCCCAGGTGATTTGGATGCAGGTGGTCCACTGATCTCACTTTGAGAAACACTGCCATGGAAACAGAAATTATCAAGAGAGTATTGAGAGAAATGACAATGGCTGAGCATGACTCTTTATGAAACCCCTACACACAAATGGTGAGAAGAGGAAGAGGATCCCCACTCTGGAGCTCCTTCTGTGTGCCAAATGTCCTTCTACATCTTGGGATCAAAGTTGCTCCCTTCTTGGAGCTTAATAAATAAAAGAACACACACAAGAGACAAATGAGCACATAAATAAATAACATGGTTTTAAATAGAGCCATGGAGAAAATAAAGTCGAATAGGGCTAGCCAGAGAGTGATGAGGTGTAGAGAAATGAGGGGAGGTACAAAGGAAAGTGGGAAGGGCACTTTTTGATTGAATGATAAGGAAAAGTCTCTCAGGAAATGACATCTTAGTAGAAACCTGAAAAGATGAAGCATCTGAGGGAAAAGCATTCCAGGCAGAGGAACAAGATGTATAATTCTGAGTTTACAAATAACTCAGTGTGTTTGGGGAATGGCCCAAGGGCCAAGGGGCCAGTGGGACTGGAGCAGAGTGAGTAAGGGGGAGAGGAGTATGAGATGAGAGGAGAGAAGCAAGGAGGAGTCGAGTCATTCAAGGTCTTGTAGGCCTTTGGAGTTTATTCTAAGATGTGTTGGGGAAATCACTGGAGGCTTTGGGTAAGAGTGACATGATTGACTTGTATTTTGAAAAGATCACTTTGATGGCTGTGGGATATAGAGAGCACGTGTGGATGTGGGAAACCAACTAGGAGGCTATTGAGGCAGGCCTGGTTAGAAATTATGGTGGCTGGGATATGGGTGGTAACAGTGGAGATAGTGAAAAGTGGGCAAACTTGAGATATGTTTTGAAGATAGAAATGAAATTATATGATGTAGCAGTTTGGCATTGTTTATGAATTCCAAAAACAGATATTGGATTATGTTTGTAAACTGATCTGTTCCTCTGGGTGTGTTCCCCTCTGATTGTATTACGTTCAGAGGTTTCACTTTTACTTGGTTAAATTAAAACTAGGGCTTTGATTTGGCCACCCCTTGGTGGGTAGGAACTCACAGAGAAAACAACAGGGCAGAAGAGAGTTTTGAGTTTTGATGCTGGAGCCCCGGGAAGTGAATTCACAGAGAAGCAGATATGTGAGGAAAGAGAGAAGGCTCCATTAGACATGGCAGAGGCCCTGGGAAGAGAATGAGCTTGGTAGTCTACAGCTGGCTTTGTGAAGAAAGCAGAGTAGCTGAGCCCAGAAAGAAATGAGCCCTGGGGAGAGAGACAAGCCTTATGCTAACCTTAGGAGGAAGTGGAAGGCTGAACTCTCACAGAGACCGGCAGCCATCTTGCTCCAAAATGTGGCAACAGACTTTGATGAGGGAAGTAACTTATGTTTTATGGCCTTGTGACTGTAAACTTCTACCCAAATAAATTCCCTTTATAAAAGCCAACAGATTTCTGGTATTTTGCATCAGCACCCCTTTGGCTGACTAATACATACGACTTCCTGATGGATTAGATGTGGGGTGTGAGGAAAACTTCTAGTTTTTTTATTGGTTTGTTGTTTTGTTTTTTTTTTTGTAGAAGGAAGAGTTGAACATTTAAGAGATAAAGATGATGCAATAGAATTCAAGCTATGGGAGAAGAGGACTTCAGGATCTTATTTTTCTTGGTATTCCCAGTTCCTAGTACCATACTGGCACATAGTAAGCCCTTAACAAATACTTGTTGAATAAATGATTGAATGATTCAATGCTGCAGAAAAGCCAAGGAGGTGAAGACTAAGAAAAGCCATGAAGTGGTATAATCAAGGTATTACTGGGGGATAGGGTGGAGGATGGTGTTATTAACCAGATGAGGAACATAGAAGAAGTTGCAGGTTTGGGGCCAAAAGTTAATGGAGTATAGAGGCAATTAGGATGGACCTTGGTAGGGCTGAGCTGATAGTCAATAAGAGAAAGGAGAAGTTTGTGCAAAGGGGGGTGGGTACCTGAGACAGTTGAATAATGCATAATGTCTGACACTTAGAAGAAACATCCTAATTCTGTGCTGAATGATTCTTTTTCAGTCTCTTATTGGGAGATGTTTGTGAGTGTGTAGGTGAGTGCTTGTGCTAACACATTTGTAGGCTTTGACTCCATGAGAGTAGAATATGTGTAAGAAGAAAAAGTGTTCATATCTATGGGGATATATATTTGTGACAGCAAATTGCAATAGCTAAAAATCCTTTTTCCCTTCCTTTTTTTTTCACCCTCAATCTCCCTCCTTCCTGCCAATTTTCAAAGACGTTGTATCAATTACCTAAGATACTCCCTTGGAAAGAAGCTCTAATTTAAATATCCTGGGAATCAAGGAGGAATAAAGGAATTCTGACCAAAATTGGTGATGTAAAGTGTGTTTAAAAAGAATGTGAGTAGACTGCCCTTCTTGGAAGTGTGTTTCTAAGTATAAGTGAACCTTGGATTCACTTTAGTCTGTGCTTATTTGAACTATTTTGATCAGAAAATATGGGCTCAAAAAGCTTTCCCCCATTATCATTCAATGGATAGAAACCTAAACAAGAAGTTCAATATTTGTAGCATTTAACCTTTTTTTTCAGAGCGGCCCACTAAATTGGTTTTAGGTATTTGGTGAAATAAGGCCATGTCCCAACTTTGTGTTGTTATAAGATTATCTTTAAATAAAATATCCTAAAGCCTTTTTTTTTTTTTGACATAACAAACTACCTTCCTGCCCATATTTTAATACAATTTCCTACTTTCCAGTAAATTGTCATAAATGATAGAGTAATAACTTTTAATAGGCCAAACAATCTTCAATTGTGTGTCCATTCTGTGCAGGCTCACAAAAGAGCAGCTAATACCATACCAGACTACTGCCCTTCCTGTTTTTAAAGACCTTAATCAATGAGCTAAGATCCTCCTTTTGAAAAAGGTTCTAATCTAAATATCCTGGTAATCAAGAAGAGTGTAGGTATGCTTAATTTAGAAAGTTCTTCCATTGTTTTTCAGCCTTTTGGCTAAGACAAGTATAGAAAGTTCTTCCAAACCTCTAAAGTCAGCAGTTCTCGACTGTGGGCACTGTCCCTAGGGGGTATTTGGAAATGTGAAGGGAGCTTTAGTTGTTACAATGACTGGAAGGTGCTACAGACATTTAGGACACAGGGTCAAGGATGCCAGATGTCCTAAAATGTGTGGGATAGCTCTACAAAAGGAAGTGTGCTTCCTCGGTTACCAATAGTGTCCTTTTTGAGAAACACTAGTTTGTTTATACTTTGTCATCCTAGCAAAACTCCAACTCATTATCTTTACCAAGCTGCTGAGGAAAATAGTATGGCCATGTAACTTGCCACCAAATACAAGGTATTTACCCTCTGTTGTCTTTTCACTTATTAGCGTTCAGCTCCCTCCCATTCCCTTCAATTTCTAGCTCATCACTTCTCAAGCTTGTTTCTCACTCTACCCACTCCACTCTTAGCAGGTGATCAGGTCTTCTCCTTTATGAGATAATTGAGGCCAGAAGGAACAAGCTCGACCTACTCCCCACTCCTCTTGCCTGACTAGGTCGGTACCCCCTTTCCATATTTACTTACTGCCCCATTATTGCTCTCATCATCTTACCTTATTAAGTTATAATTATTATGTCTCTCTCCAATATCACACTGTGCTTTCTCAGAGGGGAAGTACCTAGTGTTTCTCAGTGCCTCCCATAGAGGAGATGCCCAGTAAATACTTGTCAGTTGAATGAATAAGTGAGCATTTGTTTTTGTGCCCACCTTCAAGCTTTCGTCAAGTGCAGCAGCTTCTCTCCACACAGCCACAGATCTCCCCATTCTTCTTGTCTCCAGTGAACATGTCCCTTGTGTCTCAAGTGCAGCACTGTAGGTGTTCAGTGACAACAGATGGGGAGGGCCAGCTCACTTAAGGAGCCCCTGCTTCAAAGTCAGGAAACTCTTTCTTCCCATGTGACCTTTCCCAGCAGGCGACAGAGAATGGAAGGAACCCCTCATTTGGCTTCATGGGAAGAACAGACATTTGCCAGTGAGACATACTCTTAAAACACCCTGTATTTTCTTTTGTTAAATTTTATGTTAAAAAATAACATATGCAACTACTGGAGGTAATATATATTAATTCAGCAAAGTGGTGGGGTATGAGAGCAACACTCAAAGATCAGTAGTGTTTCTATACACCAGCAATGAACAAGCTAAAGAAACAAATCAAGAAAAAATTCCATTTACAAAAGCAACAAAAAGAATAAAATATCTAAGAACATGTTTAGCCAAGGATGTAATGGACATGTACCTGGAAAACTATAAAACATTGCTAAAAGAAATCAGAGGAAACACATTCTGTTTTCATGGACTGAAGACTAAATAAATATCACTAAGATGTCAATTCTACCCAATGTGATTTACAGACAACAAATGTTGCTGGGGAAAGTGGATATCCATATGCAAAAGAATGAAGGTGGAGACAAGGAGCGCAAACAATGAGAAAAAACAACAAGCAAAAACAATGAGCAAACAGACAAGGGAGCCATTTCGGGGCAGGGGGAGAAGAATGAAGGTGGACCCCTACCTCACACCATCTACAAAAATTAATTCAAAATAGATGAAAGATATGAATATAAGAAACAAAATTCTTAGAAGAGAACACAGGGAAGCATCTTCAGGACCTTGTGTTAGACAATGGTTTCTTAGATCTTACATCAAAAGCACAATCAACAAAAGAAAAAAATAGATAAATGAGACTTCATCAGTATTAAAAACTTTTGTGCATTAAAGGACTTCATCATGAAAGTAAAAAGACAACCTACAGAATGGGAGAAAATATTTGGAAACCACATATCTGGTTACAGTGTAATACCCAGAATATATTAAAAACTACAACTCAACAACATAAAGACAAACAACCAAATTGAAAAATAGGCAAAAGACTTGAACAGGCATTTTTCCAAAGAAGATATAGGAATGGTCAATAAGCACATGAAAAAGATGCTCAACATCATTAGCTATTAGGGAAACGCAAATCAAAACTACAATGCAATACTCTGACCATTTGAAATTATTTTATGAATCTCAAAAAAAGAGAAAGATTGTGTTTGTGCACTGGTCCACTCCTGTGGGTGTGAGACCTTTTTCAACTGGTCTACCTCAGTGAGTCGTGACTCAGTTTGAATTTCTGCCCTCTTGCCTGGTTTGATAAAAAATGGAGACACACAGGAAAAGAGAGCTCTGCCATTTTTTGATCCTGCCATGTGATAGAAAGGAAAGGTTCAAGGAGCTGAGTCTCTGGGGAGATGAGCCATATATGCCTGATAGCTTGCAGCTGAAATCGGAAGAAAGTGGAGCCATGGAGCCTGAGAAAGGAGGCCCTGTAAGAGACAAGCCCCATGCCTGGTTGCTCACAGCTGAGCTCTGGGAGCTGGTACAACCCAGAGGAGAAGGCAGAGACCAGGCAAAGATCCCCCACCATCTTGCTTCAACACGTGGCAACTGACTTGTGTAAGAAAGCACTTCTTACGGTGCCTTGAGACAGACTTTTCATGGCCTTGGAACTGGAAGCTTTTACCCCAAATATATACCCTTTGTAAAAGCCAATACAATTCTGGTACTTTGCATTAACACTCTTTTGGCAAACTAAAACAAATACCAGTTCACACCCACTAGAATGGCCACTACTTAAAAAATAGAAAAGAACAAGTGTTAGAAAAGTTGTGGAGAAATAGGGACACTCGTTCACTGTTGGTGGAAATGTCAAGTGGGTAGCCACTGACATTCTGGTTCCTCAGAAAGTTAAGTATAGAATTACCATATGACCTGGCAATTCCACATCTAGGTACATACCCCAAAGAATTGAAAGATATTTGCACACTAACATTCATACCAACATTATTCACAATTGCCAAAAGATGAAAGTAGCCCAAGTGTCCATCCACTGATGAATGGATAAACAAAAGGTGATATATACATACAAAGAAATATTCTTCAGCCATGAAAAGGAATGAAGTTCTAATACATGCGACAACATGGATGAACCATGAAGACATCATGTTGAGTGAATAAGCCAGACTCAAAAAGAAAAATATTGTATGATCTCACTGATATGAAATAATTAGAATAAGAAAATCATAGCGCCAGGAACTAGAATACGGGTTAACAGGGACTGGGTAGAATGGGGAGTTAATGTTTAATAGGTACAAAGTCTCTGTTTGAGGTGATGGAAAACTTTTGATAATGGATGGTGGTGATGGTAGCATTACTGTGAATGTACTTAACACCCCTGAAATATGTATTTGAATGTGGTTAAAAGGGGAAACTTTAAGTTATATATATGTTACTAGAATAAAAAGTAACAACAACATAGGACTGTACAACACAAACAGTGGACCCTAATGTAACCTATGGACTATGGCTAATAGTATAATTATAATATTGTTTCATCAGTTGTAACAAATGGACCACACTAATGCGAAGTGTTAATAATAGGGGGAACTGTGTGTGTAAGGGGAGGTATATAAGGGAACTCTTGTATAATACTTTCTGCATGTTTTTCTGTAAATCTACAACTTCTCTAATAAAAATAAATAAATAAACAAAACAGCGTATGCTCATTGCTAAATTTTTGGAATAAACAAAAAGCATCAGGAGTAAATTAAATATTACTTGCAATTTTTGTACCTGGTGATAATTGTTGAGATGCTGGTATACTTAAAGAATTGGATACTCAGGGAACTTAGAAGGCACTTGGTGAGGGAGCCCGCTGTGGGCTAGTAGAAATGAAAAGACACCTCCCATAGTCCCAGCCTGTGCCTGACTATATTCTGGGGCTTTGCAGGACAAGTGATGCCTTCTTAACATCGCAGTCCTTCCCATATCTGAGGGCAGCCCTCCTGCTGTCCTCTCACACCTTTTTCTTCTCCAGCACTACCTGTCTCCATCATCTGCTGCTCATAGGGTCTGATTTCCAAGTTCTGTGTGACCCTGCACAGTCCCGTGTCATAGACCAGAGAAACTATTTTGTGTAACTATGAAAAAGAGCACCATTGTGTTCCTAGACAGCTAACAGGGGAGTTACTAGGAAGGAGGCCCAATATGGGGATCCAAAGATCAGAACGTGTATTGAAATGAAGCATTCACTGAGGCACCTCCACGATTTGGCACCTGCTGACCTTCCCAGCTTTAGTTCTTGCTGTCCTCTATGGCATACCCTAGGCACAAGTCACATCAAATCTCTTGAATTCACCCACCAGGCTGTTTCGGGTTTTCATTTACATATACCGCTCCCTCCTCCTGGAATGTATTCCCCCATCCCTACCTCAATTGAGTTGTTTTTTTTTTTAATATTAATTTTGTTTATTTATTTCCACCCCCCCACCACCCCTTGTTGCTTTCCACTTGCTGTCTGCTCTCTGTGTTTGCTCATTGTGCGCTCTTCTTAGGAGGCACCGGGAACTGAACCAGGGGCTTCCTATGTGGGAGGGAGGCCCCCAATGGCTTGAGCCACCTCTTCTCCCACTTGTGTATCTCATCGTGTTTCCTCATGGTTATTCTTCATTGCATCATCTCATCACGTCAGCTCGCCATGTCAGCCCATCACGTCAGCTCACTGCCTCGCTTGTCTTCTTTAGGAGGCACTTGGAACCAAACCCGGGACCTCCCAAGTGGTAGGCGGGCACCCAACTGCTTGAGCTATCTTTTGAGACATCCTCTTTGAAGATGTTCTTGACCTTTCCACCATCACCCGCATTGTTCCTCCTTCTCTGGATTCCCACTGTTTCCGCTTTACACACGTCTCCTAGCACTTGAACTTGAGTTTAATAATCTTATTTGCTTTCATTATCTGCCTCCTGTTACTAGATTGTAAACCCCTTAATTGCAGAATCCAGGACTTATTCTTCTTTGTATCTTTTACCTCAACCCCATTTATCTTTGGCAAATAGTAAGCTCACAATAAATCTTTGCTGGGAAAAAAAATAGAATAACTGTTCTGGGTACAGAAAAGACTCAGCTTCAAACAGAGACTTAATTTGGGCAATGAAGTACTTTGGTTGCTGTAAAATGGTAATTGCTGTTTTTAACTGTAATTGCTGGGTCTGCACTGATGCAGCCATGTTGCTATTATACTTATTTAGGCAGAGTAAGAGAGGGCGGATGTGTGTGTATGTGTGTGGCTGGGGGGGTTGGGGGGTGCTGTATTTTTTATGCTGCAGCTTTTTGACTGTAAGCTACAGTTGCAAAATCTGACTGCCAGCCAAGTGACCTTGACCTTGACCAGTGTGGGAGGAACTTCTCAGAACTTCATCTTCAAACAAGCCCATGCCACTGGGTTACTCCGCTGTTACGTTGATATCTGAAAATGCTGCATTTTATAAGCCATGGTTCTTCCTAGAAAGACTAGAATTTTTGGCAATCTTGCAAAATCACAAAGGTTTTAATTAATTTGCTTTCAATATAGCTTTAATTAATGGATCATAGGACAAAATGTTGAACTAACACAGATTTTCCTAATGGAATAAAAACAATTGGGAGGTGGCTTCTCATGTGAGCTTCTGGGAATTGAACCCACCAATCTTTTTGGTCTCTGAGTCAGCATACAAAATTAAATGCCGAAAAAGTGTTGAATTTCCAAGTGTAAAAGTTCTGAGGGTCAGATAGAGAAGTTTACAGCTTGGCTTCTGCTTGCTTAGAGCTTGTAATCTCGCTAGGGAGATGAGAAATATACATATAAAAGATTATTATCAATTTAGGTAACATGTAAGTGCTAAAGAGGTAATACAAACAGTTGGGGGCATTCGGTGAGGAAGGAATGTTCATGAGCCCTGAGGTAGAAAAGCAAAGAGATGCTGTGACTTTATTCTTTTTTTTTTTATTTTTAGCAATTTTATTGAGATGTATTCATATACCATAAAATCCATCCAAAGTGTACAATCAATGAGTTTTTGTATAATCACAGAGTTGTGCATTCATCATGTGGCTTATTCTTGAGATACTGGCAACCTGCATAGAACTGTTCAACAGAGCTGCTTTTAGGTAGGCTGTGGGTACCCAAACCATCTGCTGAAGATACTTGTTTTCTCAGTGCATAGTTTTATGCCTGACAATTAGTAGATGCTCAATAAACATTCTTTGAAGGATGAAAACTATCTCCCATCTTAATTAAATTTTCTCTCCCTTGACTCCACATTCCCTCCAGCTACCATCCCATTTCTCTGAACGCTTTTATAACAAAACCCACAAGGGCATTGTTAATACTGACTTCACTTTCTGTTCTCCTGGCAGTTCTTTTGTTTTTTGTTTTTTTTTGTCTGTTTTTGGTACCAGGACTGGGGATTGAACCCGGGACCTCGTATGTGAGAAGCCAGTGCTCAACCACTGAGTTACACCAAGCTCCCTCCTGGCTGTTCTTGATCCCACTCCAATTGTTTTCCTCTCTGCCATTCTAATGAAGCTGCTCCTTTGAGATCACCAGTGACCTCCATTTTGTCAAATCCAACGCTTAGACCTCATCTTACTTGACCTTTTAAGCACCCATTGACCCATTCATCACCCCCTCCTCCCTATTTCTTAACTGACTTCTCTTTCTCAGTCACATATCCTGGTTCCTATTCATCTCCTAACTTTTTAATGTTCTAATGTTCTTCTAGTTTCTGTCCTCAGATATTTTTTTTCTTTCACACTCTCTCCCATACTTTATATACCACCTGTATGCTCTCAAATTTAAATTCAAGACCTGAATTTAAGACTCATGTATTTAATATCAACTCTTGGGTTTTAAATAGACGTCTCTCTCTTTTACATTTCAGGTGCATAGAATTAAATTAATCATAACTTATGGTTGATGACACACTCATTTTTGTTAATGCTTGGTCCCCTTTAATTAATTAATTAATTAGTTTTAAATGATATGATAAATACCTGTGAACCCACTTCCCAATACAAAGAATAGAGCACTGGCCATAATATAAGTTATAGTCTCTCTTGTGGTCCTTCTACAACCTGAGGTGGTTTGGAATAGTATATACCCCTAGAAAAACATGTTCTTAAAGTTAATCCTTTCCTGTGGGTATGAACCCATTGTTAAATAGGACTGTTTGGTGAGGCTACTTCAGTTAAAAGGCATGACCCACCTCAATCAGGATGGGTCTTAATTCTCTTACTAGAGTCCTTTATAAGCAGAATGAAGTTCAGACAGATAGAGAGAAAGCCATGGAAGTAAGAAGCTGAAATCAATGAAGCCTGGAAGAGAAGGGAGAGGCCAGCAGACTCTGCCATGTCCCTTGCTGTGTGGCAGAAGAGCCAAGGATCACTGACAGCCAGTCTTCGGGAAGAAAGCATCATCTTGATGATGATGATGATACCGAGCAAAAGTGGGTTCTTTTCTCACTGGAATTTACAACTCTAAACAGATAATGACTATTTTCCTCCCTAATAGCCCAGTGCTTTAGGAAGATAAGCTAACCTCCCTCTTTTTGCTTTTGTAACCCTGCCTGCCCGCTTGCTTAGGAATTTGCCCACTTAGAGTTCCTATGTAAACTTATGAAAATCCTGACACGGGGCTCAGAATTTGGAGACTGAATTCTCCTCTGGGCCCGTGCATAATAAAACTTCATTCATCCGTCCCCTCAGAGTGCCGCTTGGGTTTCATTCCATCTGCTGCAGCATTTGGTTCCCTGACCAGAAAGACCCAATCGAGCAGACCCATTGTGCCTCCGGCTTGGGGCTGATGGACGTGGCCGATAGAGATCTCTGAGCGAACAAGGTGGGCACCACTTGTCCTCTTGATGGGTCCTCCTTCTGAGGCAGTCCCTGCAGGCTGTGTCCCTACACCCCGGCCTGACTCAGTGGGGAGGCGGACTGAACAGTGCCAGAAGACTCTGGAAAGGTAAGACCCCGGGTGCCAAGTCCTCAGTCAGGCCCATCTCCAGACAGAAGAGGAGACTGATCACCTCCTGAAATCTCGAGTACTGAGATTCCAGAATAGGGCAATCCCTGTGGGAGGGACTGCATAACCTCTGAGTGACTGTGTGAGTGAGTGAGGACGGCAGAGGCTTGCGTCTGCCGTACCAGTCTGTGACTCCACTGCATATGCTACAGAGCCTGCATGGGCCCTAACCTGTTTTCCACGGCTACGTCATATGGCATAACGGCTCCCCCGAACTTTACCCGGGTGCCTTAGCTAAGGCGAGCCGAAGTTCTCACAAGAGACACAGACAGGCGGGCATCAGAGTGGCCTTGAAAGAGGCAACCCCTTCCCTTGTCTGTCTCACGCCACTGACTCAGGGTGTGGATTTAACCCTGTTAATCCCTGTGGGAGGGACTTCATAACCTCTGAGTGACTGTGTGAGTGAGTGAGGACAGCAGAGGCTTGTGTCTGCTGTACCAGTCTGTGACTCCAATGTGTATGCTACAGAGCCTGTGTGGGCCCTAACCTGTTTTCAGCGGCTACGTCATACAGCATAACGGCTCACCTGAACTTTCCTGGGCGCCTTAGCTAAGATGAACCGAAGTTCTCACGAGAGACGTGGACAGGTGGGCATCTGAGTGGCCTTGAAAGAGGTGACTCCTTCCCTTGTCTGTCTTGCACCACTGATGCAGGGTATGGGCTCATCACAGTCAAAACCTACTGTCTTAAACTGCATGCTCAAAATTTTCAAGAAGGGTTTTTCCAGAGATTATGGCATCTGGATGAACCCTGGCACCCACCAAACCTTATGTGAAGTAGAGTGGCCCACTTTTAATGTTGACTGGCCCTCGGAAGGGACCCTGGATATAGCCAGGGTCCGTGCAGTGTAGCTGGTAGTCACAGGAACTTCTGGCCACCCCAATCAGTTTCCCTACATCAACTCTTGGTTAGAGATAGCCCAGACTCTGTCCCCCTGGGTTCGATTGTGCGTTGGAAAAAAGGGACAGAGCACGGTGTTAGTTGCACAGGGAATGGGGCTCCAGAAGCCAGTCAATCATCAAGGATCCTCGGAGGAGGACCCACCACCCCCACCACCACTGCCATATGCTCCCACTGCTCTAGCCTCTCCTCCTAGCCCGGGAGTGCAGGCAGATCTCCCAGAAACACTTCCACCTTCAGTCCCTCCGGGAACATAGACCCACTCTGAGGAAAACCCTGGAACCCCACTAGCAAGGAGGCTCCGGTCGGCACAACCCGCATTACAGATGCCCCTCTGTGAAACACAGGGTCTGGCCCAGATCAGCGAGAATAGGACCATCAACCCAGGAAGCCTATATTATACTACCAGCCCTTCACAACTACAGACCTCTTAAACTGGAAGCACCACACCCCCTCCTACTCGGAAAAGCCCCAGGCCCTTATTGATCTCATGGACTTCATTTTCCAAACCCATTGTCCTACTTAGGATGATTGCCGCCAACTCCTTCTGACTTTGTTTAATTCGGAGGAGAGATGATGGATTCTGATGAAAGCCCGATAGTGGCTGCAGGAGCAGGCCCCTACTGGCGTCTTAAACCCGGAAGATTGGGCATGAGAAGTGGCACCAGAAGCCCATCTGAACTGGGACTTCAACACTGATCAGGGACAGGCTGCACTCCAGCAATATCAGAAAGCGCTCCTCCGAGGGGTCCGAGAAGGGGCAAAACAACCCACAAACATGACAAAGACGACTTTAGTTACTCAAAATCCCGACAAATCTCCAGGAGATTTCTATGAATGGCTTTGTGAGGCCTTCAGAATCTACACTCCTTTTGACCCAGAAGCTCCGGAAAACCAGAGGATGGTGAATGCCGCCTTGTTGCACAGGCAGCAACGGACATTAAAAGAAAGCTCCAAAAATTAGAGCTGTTCGCAGGGATGAACATCTCTCAACCCCTGGAAGTCACCAATAAAGTATTCATCAATCGAGACGAAGCCACTGAATGAGAAGCCAAGAAGCGAATAAAACATCAAGCTTCCTTACTGGCAGCAGCCTTGGGAAATTCTGACCCCACCAGATGAGAAGGGCCACCTCGAAAAAGGGGGACAAGCACCAGAAGGATGCCTCTGGCCAGAGACCAATGTGCCTACTGCAAAGAAAGTGGACACTGGAAAAATGAGTGCCCCCAAAAGACTCAGGCACATCCCTAAAGGAACATCCCTAAAGGGAAATACTAACCTGAGCCCCAAAACCATCTGATCGGACTGGCAGGGCTCAACCCTGAAGAGGGGCAACTGAGCTCACTGGATCTTGGCCCCCACGAGCCCATGGTCAAACTACAAGTCGGGGGCCAGTCAATGATTTTCATGGTGGACACTGGCACTGAACATTCTGTGGTCACAACCCCCGTCGCCCCCTTTAGCGGAAAAACCACTAATATCATAGGAGAAACTGGGGACCAGTCAAGCCAACGGCCTTTTTGCCAGTCAAGAACTTGCCAGCTTGATGGCCATGAAGTGACTCATGAATTTCTGTACCTGCCTGAATGTCCAGTTCCCCTGCTTGGTATGGACCTCTTAACCAAACTGGGGGCTCAGATTATCATCAAACCTGAAAGGCCAGCAAGCTTAAGCCTCGGGACCAGCCTCACTCTCCTCGTCACCATACCCCGAAGCGAAGAATGGAGACTTCATGTGGAAGAAAGTTCAGGTCAGAATCCAGAAAAACTGCTGGAACTTTCCCCCTAGGTTTGGGTGGTAAAACCCACCGGGAATGGCATGGAACCATGCACCCATCATCATCGACCTGTAGCCTGGAGCGGTCCCGGTCTGGCAGAGGCAGTATCCGATCCCCCGTGAATCACAATTGGGCATAGTCGAACACATAGATCGCCTGAAGAGAGAGGGGATCCTAATAGAATGCCAGTCACCTTGGAACACCCCATTATTGCCAGTAAAAAAGCCACATGGGACCGGATATCTACCAGTGCAGGATTTATGAGCCATTAATAACGTCACTCTCACCTTACGACAGGTTGTTCCAAACCCATACACTTTGTTAGGACAGCTGCTGCCTGAAGCCGCCTGGTTCACTTGCCTGGACCTGAAAGATGCCTTCCTCTGCCTGCGGCTGGCCCCCACGAGCCAGCCTCTGTTTGCCTTTGAATGGGAAGATCCCAAAACCCAGCAGAAAACTCAGCAAACCTGGACCCAGCTCCCACAGGGCTTCAAAAACTCCCCTACCCTTTTCGGGGAAGCCTTGGCAGCAGATTTGGCCAGCTACCCCAAGGAAGACTGCAGGTATGCCCTCTTACAATATGTAGATAACCTCCTACTTGCCAGTGAAATGGAAGAGGACTGCTGGAGGGGGACCCAGACTCTCCTACAACTAACACAGACTGGGTACAAAGTGTCTTGGAGAAAGGCCCAGATTTGTAAACAGCAGGTCAAGTACCTGGGGTTCAGCATCACACAAGGGCACCGGATGCTCAGACCTGAACAAAAGAAAGTAATCTGCACCATCCCTACCCCCACCACAAAAAGAAAGCTTTGTGAGTTCCTCGGGGCTGCAGGGTTCTGCCGCATCTGGATTCCTGGGTTTGCAGCCATGGCCAAACCCCTTTACGAAGTTCTGGCTGGTCCAGAAAAAGAGCCTCTTGCCTGGGGAGAAGCTCAACGGGGGCCTTTCAAAACATCAAAAGATCACTCGGCCGAGCCCCTGCCTTGGGGCTCCCGGATGTAACTCGACACTTTAACCTGTTTGTGCATGAAAAGAACAAAGAAGCATTGGAGGTTGTCACACAAACAGTCAGCCCCTGGCAAAGACCCATCGCTTACCTCTCCAAGCAGCTGGACCCTGTGGCTGCAGGGTGGCCGCCCTGCCTGAAAGCCCTGGCAGCAACTGTAACCCTCATCAAAGAAGCCGACAAATTAACTCTTGGACAGGCCGAGAGTTAATTAATGTGGTTATAGTGCCACATGCAGTCACTACCCTAATGAACTCACACGGGCATCAGTGGATATCGAACCCCCGGCTCGCACATTACCAAGGTTTACTCTGTGAAAACCCCAGAGTGATAATAGAAACAGTGCACAGTCTAAACCCTGCCACCTTTTTGCCAGATGAGGAAGGGGCTCCTGAGCATAACTGTGTTGAAGTGACTGAAGAAGTTTACTCCAGTCACCCCGACCTCCAATACAAACCGCTCCCTTCCCCAGATCAGACACTATTTACAGATGGGAGCAGTCTTGTTAAAAACGGGGAAAAGCTTGCTGGATATGCAGTCACCACTACCGAACGGGTGGTAGAAACGGCGTCTCTACTACGGGGATTGTCTGCACAACTGCCAGAAATCTGGGCGCTGGTCTGAGCCCTGCAGCTAGCCACTGGGCAAGCGGTAAACATTTTCACTGACTCTAAGTATGCATTTGCTTCCGTTCATATCCACGGGGCAATTTATAAAGAAAGAGGTCTCCTAACCACAGGGGGAAATGAAATCAAAACAAAGAAGAAATCCTCCAACTGTTAGAAGCAATCTGGAAACCAGACAAAGTCGCCATCATCCTCTGCTGGGGACATTAGAAAGGAATGGACATGGTCGCTCAAGGAAACTGGCTAGCTGACAAAGCAGCTCGGCAAGCGGCTGAAGGAACCCACGGAATAGGAGTCCCGGAATTGACAAGAGACTAATCAACTAAGCTATACCTGGGAAGAACAGGAGAGGGCTAAGAGAGAAGGGGGAAGCCGATCCCCCAAAAGAACTTGGCTGCTCCCGGATGACTAGATTTTGTCCCAAAAGGAGCCACTCGTGCCCTCATCCAGCGATACCACCAACTCACCCACCTAGGGAAAACTGCGCTAGAAGTCTTGCTCGGGAGATACTACTACATAGCCCAACTAACTTCTCTCTGTGCCACCATCAGCAGCCAGTGCCGTTTGTGCCAAAAACAACCCCTTGCAGGGCCCCTGTGCTCTGGCAGGTGTCCAGCACACGGGGACAGCCCCCTTTGAAGATCTCACAGTAGACTTCACAGAAGTGAAACCAAGTCGGGGGTATAAATATCTGTTGGTAATGATATGCACCTTTTCAGGTTGGGTCGAAGCTTTCCCCACTCGCACCAAAAAGGCAAGAGAAGTGACTAAGGCTTTACTTAGAGAAATCATTCCACGACACGGGCTGCCACTGTCAATTGGAAGTGACAATGGCCCAGGCTTCGTAGCTGCCGTAGTCCAAGAGCTAGCAAAAATGTTAGGAATCAAGTGGAAAGTCCATACCACTTACAGGCCCCAGAGTTCAGGGAAAGTTGAATGCATGAATCGAACCCTCAAAGCCATCCTAGCCAAATTCTGCCAGGAAACTGGTCTCCCCTGGGTAGACTTACTTCCCTTGACCCTCTCCAAGTTGGATGTACCCCAGGACCCACAGGCTATTCACCCTTTGAAATTCTATTTGGGCGGCCACCCCCAATTATCTGGGCCTTCAGAGGAAATCTCAAACTTCTGGGGGAGGCTAGCCAAGATTCCATTCTCCAGCAGCTGGGGAAAACTCTAGCCGAAATACACAAAACTGTCTTGTCCCAGAATCTCATCCCCCTGGGATACCAAGTGCACCCCCACCAGCCAGGGGACCTAGTCTGGGTCAAAAGACTGGAAAAAAGAACTCCTTCAGCTGTTCCTGGACAGGTTCACATACTGTGATCCTTGTAACTCTTACTGCTCTTAAAGTTGCAGGAATCATCCCTTGGATCCATCATTCCAGGGTCAAGAAAGCACACCTTGATAAAGAGCAGGACAGCTGGACAGCCCAACCCATACCTGGCCACCCCCTGAAAGTGTGAGTCGCCCAGGATCCCCGAGCACTGACCTTGTCAAACGCCTGCTGAATGGACCCCTGCTCCTGGTGGATCCTGTGTTTATACATCCTGCTCGCCTTGGTATTTGAAGTTGGACTTGCTGCTGTGGCCTCTGCAGACTGGACTGTTGTGAATAGAGATCTAATTGCAATTGCTTACTGGTGTATAATAGGATGCTTCTGTGCCTTGACTTGCTTGTCCTTTCCTTCCTGGCCCCCTCCCTAGGAGCCAATACCCGCCCCCAAAATCTATGGCAACTGCAAGTTAGTCAAAGCTGGGGCAAACAATCCGTGCTGAATGCTTCAGTCCCATTCTCGGCAGGTGCAACTTCAGCCTCTGTAATATTTGATGCTTGCAGGGCAACCCAAGATCACGTTCCTTACACTTTGCTAGTTGCCACATACCCCCACGCCCCCATACCTGCCCCCAGGAAAGGGTGTAGGAGTCACAACTATGGGAGTTATGACAAATACCTCTGCTAAAAACCCCCAAAAGAGTGGAGGATTCTGCTGCTCTTGGAGTTTGCTGGTAGGTGTCACCGCTCCCTGGAAGGGGGTCCCACCATTATCTCCTACAGAAAATCCCCAACCTGGCAAGGTGTGGCATAGAAACCTTTGACCCCGTAAAACTCACCTTATTAAATATAACCACTGGATCAGAAAATACCTTTTTAAAGGCCTAAACAGGACTAAAACTAGGAATTGGAATATACGACCCATTGGGGCTGGACCCAGGGGATCTCATACTGGTCCAACTATCCCAGTAACCCAGCTCCCAGAGAAAACCCTGATGAAAAATATCAGTAAAGCTACCTAGACGCTAAAAGCCAAAGTTAGAACAGCCCCCCATAACATCCTTTTGAACCAGGTTCGAAATTTCCACCAACTTCTAAATGAATCTCGGCCCGACACAGCTGCCTCCTGCTGACTATGCACTTCCTCCAGTCTAACCATCTTCCCCGTACCTGTTCCATGGAATGTAACCCTCCTGACCCATGACAGCTCTGCGGTGGGAACCAGGCCCCTCCCAGTCTGCATAACCAAAACCCCAGGAAAACTGGCTAACTGTAAAAACATAACTACCAGGTCTCCTTCAACCATCCTCCCTCTTGGAAGGGCCAACTGTAACATCACCCACCCACTCAATGAGCCTGACTGATGTGCTGCAAACTCCACCATCTGGGTCTGCCGTACCTACGCTTACCGGTGCCTACCCCAGGATGGCCAGAGCATCTGTTACTGGGCTTGGCCAGTACCATCGTAATCAGTGTATGGAGATGAATTGCCTGGAGAGCTCTCCTGAACCAAATGGGCAATACAGGCAATTCCAATACTCTTAGGATTAGGAGTAGTCGGGAGCGCAGCAGTAGAGGGCATCACTTGCAGTTGGTCAGGAGGGCTTACAAACACTAGCACAGGAAACATCAAATGACCTCGAAGAAATATCGGGGACTCTCAATGGGTTGCAAGACCAGATAGACTCATTGGCAGAAGTGGTTTTACAAGACAGGTGAGGATTAGAGTTGCTCACTGCAAGTTCAGGGGGGATCTGCCAGGCCCTGGGGGAAGAATGCTGTTTCTATGCAAACTCCTCAGGGATAGTTAGGGACAAGGTGGCCCTACTAAAGGAATGAGCCAAAGACCACTTAATCCATGTATACCAGGCATCTCCTCTCCTGAATTTTGCCATTTATGCCAGTAATAGCCTAACACAATACATCACTTCCTGTTTAAATGCCTTAAAACACCAAATAATGCCTCATGTTAAATATCAGCCCTTGGGGACTATAGAAAAATCCCCATGTTAGCAGATGATGCCCCATAAAGAATTTTTTTTTTTTTATCATCCATACATTGTATTAATTGTAATTTTCCTGTGCATCACAATATTCTTAACACTTTGTAAAAGAACTTGTTATATTTATACAATTAACCAAAATCTTCATCCACCACCAAACTCACTGTGTATACATTCCCTAGATTATTCTTTTTTTTTAATTTTTTTTTATTTGTAAAATGATATATAAATACATATGCATATATGTGCATTTGTTTACATAAATGTTATTTGTTATATATATATATACATTTTATAAAGGTGCCTAGATTACCCAAATATTACTCAGAAACTACAGGGATTCCTATGCTCCCCACCGCCCACACCCCCAACAACACCCCACACAACCATTCCCCATCCGTGTGGTACTGCACCCGCAATGGATATACACATCCTGGGGACTTGCCACCGAGCATAGACCACAGTTCACATCACAGACCACACTCTCTCCCACCCAGTTCTGCATGGTATATTCTGATGGAAAATGGCCTACATTCGTCGCTGCTTCACCACTCAGGACAACCCCCAAAGTCCCAAAAAAGCCGGAGTATTTCAACTGCCCCTCCTCTCCCTGCCCCCATTTCCTTCTTTTATTTCCTCTCTCTTTAATTTGTTTTGATGCTATCTTAATTTGAATTATATGGATGTATAATGATGATATCTTTACTTTGGATTGCAACTTTTGTCATTATAAAATATTTCTCAGTCTAGATACTTTTTAACTTGAATTCATCCTTCAGCAGTGATAATATTCAAACATCAGCTTTCTTTGGATTTGCCCTTTGCCTCATTTGTTTTGCCTGTGCCTTTACTTGAATGTTTTCCAATAACATTTCTTTAGAAGTATGTGTAATAATAATTTAATTTATTCTTTTGATAAGGAGTTAAAATAGGCTCTTCTTATAAGAGATAAGCTTGGTTTTAATGCTGTCATCTTAACTTCTGCTCTAATTTTGCTTTTAAATTGTCCTATTCCTCCCTTAATTCTGGCTTCTAGATTTAGCTACACAATCTTTATCTTTATTTTTTTCCTTTTTGTTATGTAAGGTCTTCATTTAGGTGTGCTGTCAGTTTTTTATTTCACCATAATGGTCCTCAAATTCTTTATCTTTAGTGTATATTACAAAGATTCAAGAGATTAAAACAAACTGTAGATTCCTAAACTTTTCCTACCAAAGATTTTGATTTTAACGGTTGAGGTGGAACCTGCTTTCTAAGCATGTATTCTAGATGAATATAATGCAGGCAATCTGTGGTAGATTTTTTTGAGAACACTGTTGTAGCAGTCATCTATGTCAATTTTAAACATCTCCTAAATCCTCAATTTTCTGACTCATATATTTTAAAAATAAAAGCGTAAATACTAGATGTTTGCTATGAGTTAGCAAGCAAACACTTCTTCCCTCCCCTACAACCTTCATCTATAATTTTAGTCTTCATTGTAGAATTATTATTCTGATTTGTTATTCTTATGCATTTTTTAGCATCTAGCCTTTAAAAATCTTTCAAATATATTTTATTCTGTAACCTTAATTATTAGAGTTTTATAGCTTTAGTTTCTACATGGTATATTTAGTTTTAAATGCTAACATACTGGCTTTTCCTATTCTAAAGTTCTTTACTTTGACTTCCCTTTTACTTGGGACTAGATAGTTGTATTGAGTTTCTATAATTTTTTGTTAAAATAAGGGTTTATGTATGTTATGTTCCCTGAGACTTGCATACCGAGGACAGAATATCTTTCTTTTGCCTTTATATATAAAATATAATATTCTTAGGTTATATGTTCTCCCCCCCTTGAACACCTGTAATTTTTTTTCCCTTTGTCTTGTAGAATTAAATATTATTGTGGAGTAGTTTGAGACCTTTATTTGTTCCCATCCTTTTAGGTCACTTGTTTTTTCTAGCTGGAAATTAAGTAATTTCAGATGACTATAATAAAATTTTGATGAGTTCATATAATTTTTATCTTGGAACCCCCTGTTTCCTTTGGTTTGCAGGTTAATTAATTCATTAAAATATGTATAAATATATACTGTATAGCACAGCAGTTAAGAAAGCAGCCTCTGGAATAATATTCTCTGCCATATATTATTAGTTGTCTAACATTAAGCAAGTTAACTACCTTCCCTGTGTTTCAGTTCATCATATATAATATTAGAGTTACTACAATATGGGGTAATAAAAACCTACATGACTTAACATAATATATGTAAAGAGTCTAAGCACATAGTAGGCATTCTGAAGTGTTTATTATTGCTATCATCATTATAATTAGTTATCATGATTAGATCCAAATATTTTTTTCAGTTGCATTTTTTCCATTCTATAATACACAAACATTAGGTCCTTCATGTTAATTCATGGGACTTGTTCTGTATATTTAGTATCTTTTCTGTACATGATTTTTATTGTTATATGTTTTTTTCTCTCTGCGTTTAGCATGATTTTCTTTGACATGAAATTTGTGTTACCACCTTGATCTTTTGCCACACTGATTATCCTTCTTACTGTTTTAAATTTATTTCTTAGTTTCTATAAAGATTGCTTTGTCTTCATTTCCCCCTTTCTAATCTTCCCTTATCATTTCATCTTTGTTCTTTAGTTTCATACTCTCTTTTCATTTTTGGTGTGAGGGAAAACTTAGTTTTGAAAA
>JAQZBX010034413.1:0-25001 GCA_029593785.1 Cabassous unicinctus
ATAAAAATATTTTAAATCTAGAAAAGATGTCAACTCATCATGTAACTCACATAGATATCTACACATGAAAGTAGTCACTGAAGCATCCACTGAGTTGCAAGAGGCTCACCATTGGCTACACTAAGATCTGGACACTTTATTTCTTCCTCTGAAGATTTTTTAATCTGGTCTCTGCTTATCCTCCTTGAAGGCTCCATGCTTCCTCTCCTCTCCTTTCCTCTGCACGTGGTCTTCACTCTATCTGAAACAGCCCACCAAACCACCACCAGCATATGTGTGTCCACCTTTCAAGCGTCGTGTCTTCTCAAGAGTGAGCTCAGTCATCTCCCCATTTGTAAGGCCATCCCTCACTTCTCCAATTGGTTTGGGGGCACTTGAACCTACATAGGTGTTCCTAGCTTACCTCCCCCAGTCCCTACAGAGCCAAACACAGCAATAACCACCAACTCCAAGGTTGCCTCTTCTCTGAAGACCCCATTCTTTCAGCACTCCCAGAGGCACTTGATCTGTGCCTCTCTTCAGGTACTTTATGCTATCCACTGTGCAGAATAATTTATATAGACCTTAGCTCCACTGCCAGTCTCTAATTCTTGAGAATACTAAATATATATGCTTAATTTATCTTTGTACACCTACAGTGACTGGGGCCTAATAAGAAAATGATCATTCATTGAAGGATGGAGCAATTCTGGTTGAATAATTGTTGAATATGTATTTATTGAATGCAAAATAACATTTTATCAAGGAGCATATATTTTATGCTACTTATGCAGAAGATATTTTAGTTTGGTTGGAGCCCCCTCACTCCACTTGTAAGGACTGGGTGATTTGTGCCTGCTTATAGTGTCTGCATAACTTGAAGTCTTAGTCTGTTGAATCCAGCTCAACAAATGACAGGCCAGAAAGGAAGGCACCGCAGAGCAGAAAAGAAAACAAACACAAAGATTCAGAAACAATGGGACCAGGGGACTAGCAGTCTGGAGGACTGAGAGCCTTGATTCTGGTCTCACCACTGTATTCATTAGGAGTCTGCAAAAGGAGAAACATGATGCAGGGAGTGTCTGCTTATCTCTTTGCAACATAGTAATTTCTTCAGTCACTGCTCTTCTATCCGCCCAGAACATGCTGTACAAAACCAGAATGTTTCCAGCAAAACATCCAGGACGCTTGTTTACTTCAGGGAAACGCTGCAATTTTAGGCCGTCTTCCCACATTAGCCCAGTAGGCTTCATGTCATTTAAAATCTGTTCATTTTGTTGCTTTGTTTTCACCCTCTTGTTTTTCTTTTGGTGTTTTAAAAATGTATTTTAAAGTTAGCTGTAGGTAGCAGCAGGTTCAGATGGCCTCCTTGTTGTTCAGACGGTCAAGCTCTCCGTGGCAGTGACCAGAAATGTGAGCAGCTGCAAGCGCGCGCACATACACAGACACACACACACAAACACACACACACACACACACACACACACACGCTTCGTTTTGCATAAGGGTGGTAGAGGCAAGAGTATCTTCAAAGCACATGGAAAGCAGGGAGGGGAAGCGGTGCGTGGAGAGTCAGGATGCAGGGAAGAGCTTCTCAAGGCTCTGGCGTGCAGGGGAGGGGACAAAAATAACCAGCAGATCCTTTCTCTGTGGAAAACCACCAGTGAAAAGGATAAACAGACAAGTGACAAGAGTAAACAGGACATGGCTCTTGGCTTGCAAACTGGGCAGGTTGTGGCTCCAGATGGCACAAGAAGAAGCGAGGGAACCAAGATCTACAACACTTTTATTCAGTTTGAACATTTACAAAGTTTCCTTTAATTATTACTCCCTTCTGGGGCTCCAGCTGCACAAAAAGTTGAGGACAGGACTCACCAGGGAGGCCCGCTAAGCCGAGAGCTGATGGCAGAGCTTATAGTCAACCTGGCCAGCTCTGGACGTAAATGGGGTAGGAATCACTCAGTTATGTTTTTCAAGGGATTCAGGTGGCAGGCTGTCAAAAATGTATGTTTTGGGTTTCTCTCCCTGCAGGTGTGTATACTTTGAGCTAAGGTGAACAGACAGCTGGGCTGGGAGAGGTATATTTCAATCCTTGCTTGGTCACCCACCTTTGAGCACCTACTTGGAGGGCAGCCTGACAGGATTTTCCCTGCCCCTGGCAAAGATCCAGAGTGTACAGAAGGCAGAGTCCATGCAAGCTGGGAAGGTGTGTGGAGAGAGCAATTGTGGATGTTTTCAAAATATTCTTCTGCAAAGACAGAAACTCCCAGGGAAATGTCAACCACATCACCTGGAGTTAAGTGTGTGTGTGTATGTGTGTGTGTATGTGTGTGTGTGTGTGTGTGTGTGTATGAAATGTAGGAAGTGTGCCATGCAAGAAGAATATGGAGTCAAGGATTTGGAGTCTAGTCTTAGCATTGCAAGTTCCTGCTGGGAAATTAGGAATGCCAATAAACAGCTCAGAGCCTGAGTTTCTTCATGTGCCTGACAATTAAGTCCCTTTGCTTCTTTGGAGAGAGATGTATCAAGTGTACATCTCCAAGGGACATATCTGTTACCTGCATGCACTGAAGCACACTTTTTACCTCCCAATCCTGGACCTCTCTCCTGGTTGAAGGGACGCACAGCCTGTTCACAGGCTCAGATGCCAATAAATCCTCCTTCAAGAGTGCAAGCCACTGTCTCTCTTCCAGCTCTCTAAGAAAATGTAGTAACCAGTAAGACTTCCAACAGGATAAGAACTAACCAGCCTTGTTTCTGTGATTGAAAACATGGAATATGCCATCAAAAGGATATTACACCTAGCCCAGTTTAATGGATCACAAATGCATTTACCTTTCATATTTTTAGGAGTTTATAGAATTAGTTTAAACAACTGAATACATATAATGACACATTTTCTTGGTTTATTTAACCTTGATTAATAAGAACTTACAATAGTGTTTCTACAGAATCTGAGGTGAATCAAAAGTTTCAGGAGCAGCCTGGACAAGCAGAAGTGTTATTGGGAGGGTTGCCAGGCTGTTTAGACTCTAATTCTTGCTGTCCTAAGGAGGGGCTGTGTAGCCAGACCCGTATCTCTGGTCCTGAGCACAGAATATGTTAGGGATCCCAGGGACAGGCAGCAGGCCCTGCTAGCACTGTTCCCTCCCACACCAGGCAGTGGAAGGCAAAGGGAAATAAGGCCCTGCTCAGTGTAGGCTCACTAGAAAACAGAACTGAGTCTCACTTAAGGACAATTTCAGAATAGCAGCAACAAAAGAAAGGGAGTCTAGGAAGGGAAGAAGGGCACACGCAAGGTGGGGCAGTACAGTGCTGGTCACTGCTTCACTAAGGGATGGTGAGTCTCTAAGCACCAGATGTATCTCCTGACAAGGCACACATAAGCTCTGCCTGGGAGATCTTCAACAGAAAGAACAGAGAATGGTATATCTGTTGACTCCCTCCAGGCTCTTGTGTCCCATGAGTCAAAACTCACCTTGTCAGGTGTTAACTCACCTACACTTCTGGCTTGGGTCGACTGAACCCTTTGGAGAACAATTCCATGCCATACAATATGGCAATTCCTACAAGGCCAGGGTACAGCAAATAGCTGAGGGTTCAGAAGATAGTTGAGCCTTGGAGACTCTGTGGTGGTGCAAAAGAGAGCCCCACACAAGTCCTTGAAGAGCTCGGGGCCCAGGGTGGGAGGTGAAGAAATAATAATAACTGATGTATATTAAAGCATTTGCTATGTATAAGGCACTGTGATAAATGATTTATATGAATGCTATGATTTAATCCTTAGCAAAAATATGTATTTCCAGACCTATTTTATAGAGTATGAAATTAAAATTTATATAGCTGATGATTTACCCAGATTTATTTAGCCAGCAAGTGGCAGAGCCGATAGTCAAACACAGAGCACGCGTCTAACCACCATGCTTCCTGCTGGTAATTATTTCAAGACAATGTGGAGTGCTTTGATAGAGACACCCATAATGTCTTTCAGGAATTAATCATGCCTGCAAAGTGTTGTAATGCCAGGATTGGGTATCCTCACCCACCCAGCTGGTCAAGGAATTCTGGGAGAAAGTATCCCCCTGACACCTGAGGACTGCCTGGCAAAGAGCAAAATATATACCACCCCAGGGCAACCTTCCAGTAATTTTCCAGTAGTAAAATTACTGGAAACATTCCTATAATGGAATTTCATACCCCATGTCACTTTTCTCCTCATAATCAATTCCCAGTTGGGACCATGTTGCCACATATTCTAGGAATGTTCGGATATATTATCTTTCATGTCTTAGAAGAAAGTTCTCTTCTATCATTTAGGTTTGACACAGACATCAATCTTGTATTCTTGGGTATTTTCAGATGGCTGTATTAAAACATTCTCTATTTTTACTTTTCTCATCTTAAATGTCTTTATTGCAAAATTGGATAGACTTTTGTTGGCATTTCACCTGAGGAACTTTTTCCACTATTTTCAATTTAGTCTGCACATACACACTGAGGAGAGCCTAAATAAAATTCATTCTATCAATTGTTCAAAATGATAATTGAATATAACTTTTCCATGAAGGAATTTGGATCCATTTTGTTGGATTTTTCTTTAATCTGAACAGAAGTAAACATTAGCCATTGCAAAGTCTGATCAGTTGCTCTGAGCAAGATGAATGAATAACACTGTTAGCATTCAAGTTACATTGGCTTTGGGTTCATATAAATTCAGAGGCTGTGTTTATTAAGTTGTAGTCTACTAGCAATTTATGTATCTTAGTTTGCAGAGGCTGCTATAAGAAAGTTCTGCAAACTGGATGGCTATTGATGCCTCACAGTTCTGGAAGCTTGAAGTCCAATTACAGGTGCTTCAGGGCTATGCTTCCTCTGAAGAATAAGGTTTCTGGCAGTGCCCACAACCATGAAATGACTTGGCCTATGGCATGACTCAATCTCTGCCTCTGTCACAAGGCTTCCAATGTAGTATGGAGAGGAAGGGATAGGATAGACATTCCCATCCCAAAAGGGAGAAATTGGAAGGAAAAAGGGGCTTAGGGTCTCCAGCAACTCTGAAACATCACATGGTAAATTCTATTACATTTCAAGGACTGAGTGTAATCTGTGACCCAATGTAGCTCTGCCCTCTTGGCCTGAGGATATCCCTTCAGACCATATTCTGCAAACATGGTTCCTTCCTTGGGGTTCCTTTACCTTCATTTGGTCCAACCTCTGTCTCCTCAGTCCAGGCTGACAGTGTTTCTGCTGAAATAAAATTCTCAAAAATCTTATCAGTCTTACATGTAATTCATGAGAAGACAAGCCATTAGACAAGAGGGTCTCCCACAGGTCTCTTTCTCAATAATTGAGTCTCCATTACTGATTCCTTCTGAGCTGGTTGATCAGATCCATAATCACATGCCTAATCTCTTAAGAAAATGGTTGCTTAGCTACCTTAGCCCCATTTCCAGAGCACATTATCAATAGGCTGAGAGTTTTCCAAAGCATCAAATGCTGCTACCATTTTGTTAACAGTTCGTTCTTCAATTTCTCTCTTTCTTCTCGAATTTTGCTGTAAACAGGAAGAAGAAATCAGGCTGTACCTTCCACATTTTGCTTGGGATCTCCTCAGCTAAATACTCATCTTTATCATTTACAAGGTCTCCCTACCACCCAACATCAGAACCCAATTCAACCAAGTTCTCTGACACTTGTTAACAAGTACCACCTTTCATCCAATTTCAATAACTCATTCATTTCTTCTAAGGCTTCATCAAAATCACCTTTAACTTCCTTATTTCTACCAACAGTCTCTTCAAGGCAAGATAGGTTTTTAATTCAAGCACCTCAAAGTTCTTACAGCCTCTACCTTTTACCCAATGCCAAAACTACTTAAACATTTTTAAGTATTTGTTACAGAAGCACCCCACTTGCCAGTACCAACTTCAATTGCTGGGTCTGCTATAATCAAGTACCAAAAACAGGTGGCTCAACAGCAATTTATTGTCTCACAATTCTGGAGACTAGGAAGTCCAGCTTTAGTTGTGGCAGAGCCATGCCTCCTCTGAAGTCTGGAGGGTTCTGGCAGTGGCCAGCAGACCATGGTGTTCCTTGTGGCATAACTCAATCTCTGCCTCCATCTAAAATCTGTCTCTTTTTGTGTCTTCATGGCTGGTTCCAAATTTCCCATCCTTTCAAAGACACTAGTCATACTGGATTAGGATCCACTCTAATCTAGTTTGACCTCATCTTAACTAATAACATATTTAAAGATACTGTTTCTAAATGGGATCACATTCACCAGGTCAGAGGTTAGGAACTGAACATATCTTTTTGGTGGACACATTTCAATCCATTATAGCATGTAATTGAAACTTAGCTGCAATGTAATGAAAATTTAGGAGGAGCTAAATACATGGTTGACTGAAAGAGGAATCCCAAGAATTTTTTCTATACCTCTCATTAAGAATTACTCTGTGTTTTTTTTTAACAAATCAATTTTATTGTTACATATTAATAAAGCATAAATCCTTCCGAAGAGTACAATCAATAAGAATTACTCTCTTTTTAATCAAAGCCATATGAGTTATATTTTGATATAAATAATTTAACTCCATTCCTCCACCTTATATCTTAACTTGTTTGATCATTTTGCCCAAGTTTCCCAGCAGCCTCTTATTATCCCAAAGTTATAACCACACACAGATTGACAATGCTAGTATCAATCCCCCAGAGTTATTGTGAGAATTAAATAAAGTAATTCATTTAAATTCATTTAAAGTGCTAAACAGAGTACATGGTATATAATAATGCTCAACAAATGTTTTTTGACTAAATGAAGCAAAGGGTGAATGAATGACATGCTTTTCTATATGATCTTTTCTTCTTTTGAGTGATCTGATATTCCTAGGAAACTACGTAGTTCTACTCTAAGGTATATTAGGGTGTTTTTGGACAAAGCAAAAGTACAAAACATTTAGAGTACTCTCCATTGGTTAGCAATTCTGGTTTAATCTTCATAATCAAACAGATTGAAATGGACAATATTTATGCTTTACAGACTTGTTGCAGTAACTTAATTGAGAAGACTGGCAATGGAAAATGTAAACTCTGAAAGTTCTCAGTTTGTGTACATATGTATTTTAAATTATATGTGAAGCCCACAGAGTTTCTCTTATAATTGTTTTCATAGCAGAACTTCTTGCACTATAGAATCAGTTCTTTAGAGATGGGTAATTTAAAATCCAATTATACTTATATACATCAAAATAACGTATTTGATATTTATATTTATCACAGATCTGCCATTTAGCACCTTCATCTTATGCTCTGTTTTCTTCTTATCATCACATTCCCAAATATAGTCTACATCCCTTTTTAATTTATTTTTTATCTTGGGTATGACATCCATAATAGGAAACAAGTGTGTTCAATTTGAGTATCAGGTTTCTGTACCACTATGCAGCCAAGGAAATAGAAATTGCTTAATAAATAACATCTCTAATACTATTATCATTTTAATATCAGCATTTATTATATTAGCCACCAAATAATTGAACAATCATTTCTGATAAAATAACTGATTTTGTTTAACTATTCTTTGTTCATTGATAACAAAAAAGCTTATAAAGAAAAAGGTTAATAAAAAAGGACTGAATCCTTCTCCAGAACTACCCTCCACTAAATAATTAAATACTTATCTAGAAATCTTTATGTAAAGAGATCCACTTATATGAAGCCCAGTGTTCTAAGTAAGAGGTATAGAAACAGCAATCCCTGCCTTCTAAGAGCTGTCAATCTGGCTGATTCCCTTCCACCTCTGCTTTGTTGTTGTTGTTGTAGTTGGCTTTAAACAACAGAAATTGATTGTCTCATGGCTCTGGAGGCCAGAAGTCCAAATTCAAGGTGTCCAGAGGGCCAGGCTCTATCCAGAGGCCTTCAGGGAGAATCTGTTCTTGTCTCCTCTGAAAGTGCTCAGAATCAGTTAGTAACAGCTTCACTTCTCTGTAACTCTTGTGTTCTTTCTTTTCTCAAAATCAGACATCATAGAATTGGCTTCTGTGCCGTCCAACCAGAAAACCCCTGCTCTGCATCACCTCCAGCCCCCAATCCTGAAGACTGAGGAATGAACAAGCATAAAGGTGAAATACAAGCATGGACTAAAGTAGACTTATTTTTGTGTTAATGGAAGAATTTGTAAACTTTATATAGAGATAGTGGTTACCAGAGGTTCTGAGCAGAGGGGGAGGGAAAAATAGCTGGAACACAGGGCAATAATAGGGCATGGGAACTGTTCTGCATGACACTGCACTGACAGATACAGGCCATTATACATTTTGCCAAAACCTATCAAATTGTATGGTGCAAAGTGCAAACCATAATGTAAACTATGGATCATGGTTAGTAAAAATGCTTCAACCCATGTTCATTAATTGCATCAAATGTACCACACTCATGTAAGATGCTATTTGTAGGGAAAAATGTGAGAGAGGGATGGGGGGGTTATGGGAATCCCTTATATTTTCGAGGTAAATTTTCTGTAATGTAAAACTTCTTTAAAAATAAAGTGAAAGAAACATTAAGGAACTTGAGGTGGAGAGATTATTCTTATTATCCACGTGGGCCATAAATGTGATAAGCAGTGTCCTTATAAGAGAGAGGCAGAAAGAGATGGAGACAGACAGCAGAGGAAGCCACATGTCCACTGAGGCAGAGACGGAAGCGAAACTCCAGAAATCCAGGAAGCCACCAGGGACTGGAGGTGCTGCAGAGCACTTTCACATTTGTAATATGTTGGGGACCTTCACGGTAGCACTCATATTATGCACCTTGTCAGCAGCACCGGTGACATGTAACATGGCCACCAGGGCTGAGACAAAGAACAGCTTAAGCTACAGTTAGCCTTCTTCAAGGAAGTTAGAGAGTTCGTGCCAAAAGCATCCCCTTCGCGCCTAAAGCATTTCTGCCACCTACCCTAGCAACAGTGGCCACCAATCCCAAACCGCCACCCGTCCTTAGGTCCACCAATCCTCACCCTCCTCCTTTAGAGTATATATACCCTGCCTCTTCAATAAACCTTTGCAGCTTGATAAGAATCCTGTCTTGCTGTCATTCTTCGCATCTCTTGTCCCATACCATTCTTTTCTTCACAGGTCCTGAGCCCCAGTTGATTGTCCCGCGGGTCGGGACAGTAATAGGTTGGCTTAGTTCTGTGATACTAATCTCTGCAAGAAGGGCTATACGACCTTCAAACAAAAAAGCAAGAACTACAATATTTTTTTCCTGTGTTTTGGAATATGTTCTAACAACAGTTAGGGTAAATGAATTTCCCATCCAGTCGAGACCCTCGGAGGCTGGGACTCAGTTTTTTCAAGTTCAGCTGTGTCTCTATATCGTTTAAGGATTAGCGAGTCATAAAGTGCAGCTAGAGGGGCAGGCCTTGTTTGGATTGGTGACCTGTACTGCAACTTCCGCTTATTTAGCTCTTTAATTCACAATATATTCTCACAGTGTGCTAGTTTGAGACTGTATGTACCCCAATCATGTTCTTGAAACTGGCCCATTCCTGTGGGTGTGAACCTATTGTAGATGGGACTGTTTGATCAGATTACATCAGTAAAGTGTGATACAGGTTGGGCCTTAATCCTCTTAGTAGAAAAGTTTATAAACAGATGAATATGGAGCGAGGAGGCCACAGAGACAGAAGGAAAACTCCCAAACCTGAGAGTTAGCCACAGATGGACCAGAAAGCATCAGATCCAGGAGAGGAAGGCAGAGACTAGCAGATGTCGCCATGTGCCTTGCCAGATGAGAGAGGAATCCCAGGCCACCAGCAGCCCGTCCCTGGGGAGGAAATCATCCCTGATGAAGCCTTGATTTGGGCATTTTCATGGCCTCAGAATGGTAAACTTATAAGTTAATAAAACCCCATTGCAAATCCAACCCATTTCTGGTATATTGCTTATGGCAGCTTTAGCAAACTAAAATACACAGCTATTCTCCTCTTTGGTTTTTCCTAAAGATGAGAACTTGTACTGGGATCAGATTCCAAACAAGCTATGTGATTTTCTGCTTTAAAGTATGACTTAATCAGTGGCCAAAAAGCTGAATGATGGCAAAGATGAGACTCATAAAGAGATCTCAATCAAAATCACTGTAAATATATACATTTCAGACCCCTAAGGAGCTGTCACATCAAAATCATGTTTGCAAAGAAAAAATATATAGTAAACTGATAGTATCTTTTAAAAACACTGAGCCATAACATATTTTGTTAGTTCTCCTTCTAAATGGCCCTTGGCCTCTGCCTGCATCCATGAAGAAAACCATTGGCTGTGTGAAGTCATGAGCTTATCTTTTTAATAAGCCTCCTTTGTATATGCCCAATTGCTGATATCCAGAGATCAATGATGATAACTGCACCTGCGTCTGAGGAGTTTTCAGAGTTTGCACATTTCTGAACCATGAACAGGCGAAGGCTTCTAGATTCATCCTGGATCAGTTAACTTAAGACTATATGAAGACTAGAGGTTTGCTTTCCTTTTGGCTCTCTCATTTTGTAACTCTTTAATTTTGGAGAAGTGGCATAAGTTTTCTGATACTTTTTGTCTATCAGATGGAGATAATAGTATTGCCCATGCCAACTCCACAGTTTTGAGATGGCTATCTATTTTATTCACAGACTCTTTTACCTTATTCTTGTGGATTCTGAAAGAATGAGATTCCAAAAAGCTGGACTTACACACAAGCAGGATGTTAAATATATGTGTAAAATGCAATATTTATTTACACATTTTATATACATATGTATGTACAGACATAAACATATTATTTTAAATAAACTTTTTAAAATGTTCTATAAAATCCTTTTCCTTCCTGCTGTTTCTCCTTTTAATTCTGTCAGGAATGGATTACTTTGCAATTGAAAATCACCCACATTAATATGTCTTCCTCCTCGTTCCTTTAGCATGTTCCCTCAGCCACAATAAGATCTGAGTGGATGCCTATACACATGGCATCCCAAATTATAACATCCGAAGTCTCATGATTGTTTTGAAGAGACTAAAAATTGCCATACTCATAAAAACAAAACAAAACAAAAATGGCAATCTAGTTTGCCTTGCCAGTCTGTCAGAGTTTGAAAAACAAACCTCATTCCAGAAAGACAAACACACACAAACAAACAAGGAGAAAGAGCTACTGAAAGATAAGAGAATCTACAGGCCAGGGAACAATCATTGAGATCTCAGCCAGATATGTGGGTAAGGAAACATGTTGCAGACAGTGAAAAAGAATAAAAGAGTTTAGCCCCAGCAGTGGAAATTTATTAATAGAGTCAGAAGTAGAACTTTCTCCTTTGAACAAACCCTCTTTTAATTTCCCAGACATGCCCCTCTCATCACCTTCTGTAGTTTTTTTGCCAGTTGAAAGGCATTGGTAGCCCTGAGGTGAATGGAAGCATATTATCTAGCCTAACATCCTCTGGTATATAATGTCAGTTATACAATTACACATATCCAAAAAGACACTGAAAATCCTATTTTGGAAATAATTGTTGGAATGAATTGAAGCCAGTCAACTGCATATTTCCTGGAAGGCTTCATTTTTCAACCTCTGATGAGATACAAGAGAAAAAGGCAACTTTGGCAGGTTTCTATAATAACGGTTTACATTAGTATTCCACAGGAATCCTTTCTTCCAAGGAATCTAAAGTACTTGCAAAGAGATTGGAATCTACCCCAGCTCTGTGGTTCCAGCAGGAATAAATGGCAGTGCTTGGCAGCCACAGTACAAACCTTAGAGATGTCTCTGGAGGATGTTAGTACTAAACTGCCCAAATTACAGTCTTTGTTCATTGATCAGCCAAAATTTAGTAGCTTCTGGTCCCCAAAGTAAAACCTGGAAAGGATTAAGGTAGGGTTTCCTAGTTGAGGGCTTAGAGTCATTCATCATGTAATAAGGTATCAGTGTGGCCAATGAACTTAGCAGTGCTGTAGGGTACTATTCATTGAGACTTTCCAATTTGCATATGCTATACTAGACACTTTTGTCTATTTTGTTTAATTCTCAACACAGTCCTCTGAGGTTGACATTATTATACCCATTGCTCCCATAAGGAAATAAAGACCCAGGGAGGTCAGATAACCTGTCCAATTAGTTAGCCAATAAGTTGGAGAGTAAGGGTTTTTACCCAATTCTTTCTGGTTAAAAGTCCATGCCTTGTAACTCTGCTGTTTTGTTGCATACTGATCTTGTTGATAGAATTAGGTTGAATTCACACTGTTTTCTTGTAAATACTGTGTTCTTCTCACTGCCCAATGCCAAGGGAATAGGACTCAGATAGTAAGAGTTTCTTTGTTCCCAAAATTGTGCACCTCAGAGCATTCCAGTTACCAAGCTTTTTCCAACCATATGACCTTCCCTTCCTAATCTCCATGCTCCAGGGCAATTCCATGATGCCTCATTGGTGCTAAGATACCTTATCATATAGGCTTTATCACATAACTCATACAAATCCCTTGATCATAGATGTGACAGTTTGAAGCTTTTTGTGGACCGCAGAAAAGGTCATGTTCTTGAAGCCAATCCATTCCTGTGGGTATGGAGCACTTTTATTGGGTTGGATTCAGTTGAAGGGCCTTTCATCGAATTATTTATGAGGGGCATGACCCAGGGTGGGTCTTGGTCCCCTTGCTGGAGTTCTTTATACATGGAGGACTGAAAGCAGCAGGCACACAGAAAAACAGCCTCAGAAACAGAAAGAGAGGTCCTGGAGGCCAGAGGCTGGAGTCAGCAGAGTACAGAGGCATGGGAAGAGATCCCAGAGAAGCTTGGCTCCAGAGAAGCTTGAAGATGAAGAGAGGAGGCCAGAGGAGAAGGGAGAGTGGAGCAGACTGGCAGTGTGGCCTGCCATGTGCTTCATCACCCACAGCTGAGCTCCAACAGAAAGCATCTTTAGATGATGCTGCCATGTGTCTGGTCACTCGTGGCTACAACTTGTGAGACAGAATCTCTTGATGATGCCTTTATTTGGACATTCTTATGGGCTCAGAACTGTAAGCATTTAATCTAATTCATTCCCATTATAAAGTCTAACACATTTTTGGTATACTGCTTCCAGCAGCTTTTACCAGACTAAAACAGTAAGCAATAGCTTTAAGAGAGCTTAGAAGGTAAAGTGCCCACCTACATGGTCCTGATGGAAAAAGCACATGGACACAGTTCTCTTTTTTGTTTCTTTATTTAATCATTTCATTAAGCAAATATTTACCAGGCACTTGTTGCATACTAGGCATTTATCGACTAGAGTGGGGTGATCAAGGCCCTTGCCTCAGTTGCAAAATTTAGGAGAAGACCCAAACCCAGTAATCAAAATGAATAATATTTTAATGCAACATTTAAGAAATTAAAATTAATGCCTACAATCCCATGATTAAAAATATATTTAAAAAATTCATTTAGAGATAGAATCAGTATGAACAATTGTTCTTTTTGCCTCAGGTTCCAATATTTCTGCAGGGCAGAGTTGCCAGCACCAGACTATCCTCACACACCTCCTCGCCCTTGAGGGTAAGGATTATCAGGAAGCTGATAAATTGGTGGGTGCCTTGAGCTGGGGGAGATGGGAGAATTAGAAGGGTGAGAGCTAAAGGGTATGAAGTTCCTCTCTGGGGAAATGAAAATGTTCTTCATTTTTAAATTTTGGTAATGGCTACATAACTTTTTTAATTTTAATTATTATATCTCAGTAGAGATGTTTATTTTTAAGAAATGGCAAAATTGACCTAGGAAGGATCTGACAATCAAACTCTAGAAATCTGGCCAAAATCCAAGACAATTTGTAGGGGAACAGTCAAGGATGAATGAAGCAAGAGAGAAGAGGGAAAAGACTCAAAGCACTGGAGGAATGAGCATAAATGATTTTCTACTATTCAAGAGGAAATGATATATAGTCCCCTTAAGGATGGAGGTGATAGCCACAGTGATAAGGCTGTGACAATACCCTGGAATGAACTTTTGCTTCTTCAATGAGAAAATGGGCAAGACCGAGGAGATACAAATCCAAGGTTGGAGAGCCGAGGTTGGTGAGCCTCTCTAGGATGCCTCACAGATGCTCGCTGCCAAGGAGGAGGAGAAAACCCCAGCAAAACAGCACCTGGAGAGCCCAGGCTGTCCCAGTGTGCAGGGGTATTGGAGAAACCACCAGGTGGGCAGGGGCCTGCAGGTAGAGATGCCTAACTGAGTGGTGTGGCATGCAGCCACAGGATAAGTATTTGAGTGATCTTCCTCCGGGATTTACTTAAGAAGGGAAGCTAAAGGATGTGAGAGGAAGCTGGAGTTCTAGCCTGGGACCATAATTACTATTTGTTACAGTTTCTGGGGTCCCATAATACTCTCTGCTGGTCTCACCTGCAGGAACACCTGTTACCCATGTGCTCAGGCCAGTCTCACCCTGAGCACACATAACACTGTCAGGTGCTCAATTCATCATATGCTACCTGGGAACCTTGGAGCAGAGAAAACAATCTCCCCTCTATAAATGACTGGAACCATCAGCTGGGCCACTTGAGGAAAGGGAACAGAATTCCTTTTTTCCTCCTGCTCCCTGGCATCTGCTGAAACCACACAGGGAGGTCACTGGGAAGCGGAGCTCAGTCCCCTGGTGGTGGAAAAGGTCAGTGAGAGAAAGTCCATGGAGACTTCCCCAAACATGAGAGTCCCTGGCTCTCCAACCTCCAACTAGCCTAAAAAGGAGACTGAGGGCCTGAGACCATTTCCCAACAGCGTTCCACCAGACCACGCCAAGGACAAGCCACCCTGAAGCAAAGGGAATTTCATCCCATTTTCCAAAATGCTTTCTACACTGGTGAGATTGGGCAGGTAGAAATGGGTCTGATACACCCCACCAAGATGGGGAACCTACCTCCAAGCTCACTTGTATGGTAACAACAACAGTAGCACAGTTTAAAAAGACACGACTCCATGGTCACAAAAGTTAGAGGAATAAATATCCCCACTCTTTAATGCATAATCTGAGATTTTTTCCAAACCTGTACCCTCATCCTGCTTCTTCACGCCACCTCCACCATTCCTAGATTAGGTCAATATTCAGACCAGTCTGGAATATTCCAATTCGTCTGGGTTTTACTTCCTCCATGTTTTTGTGCATATTGTTCCTTCTACTTGATCTGGAAATGCACAAAACTTCCTATCATATATGGGGCCTGGACAAGCTTAGAGGACTGTATTTAGGTATAGGATTCACAATTTTGATAAATGTAGGAAAATTAATGGAGATCAGAAAAAAAGAGAAACTATTAGAGTTTAGTATTTAGTCTTGAGAGAGTAATAGAGAAGGATTTCCTATCAATTATATTAGCTTTATAAAGACATTACCATAATGTAAACATATTATAGGATGCTTGAATCTTGTTCCACTGACCCAGAATGAAATAAATGTTTAATTCTTACATAACCCAGACTTCTTATTCTACATGACTTGGTAGAGTAGAGGAGTAGAAATTCACTATCATATTAAAATAGAACTTCCCTCTTTATTTCTCCCAGGCAGTGTCTAAATTCTGGGGGCTCATAATTTGCATGGCATCAAGGGTGGAAGCATCCAGTCAGTGCCTTGATGACGTCATTCCTATAGCAGACTGTCTGCTGAAGTGACCTTTGCACCAGTTTTCTCAGACTTGAGAAAGAACATTTCGCCACTGAAAGAACATTTTCTACCCATCCACGTGATCCATTTAGGTCCAGCTTTTTTTCTCTCTTCTTTGCTAATACTGAGCCACACTTAGAAGCATGGGGATCTTTCTACTGCATTACATGAGGGGAATCTGTCACAGCCACTCATCACTCTGAGGTCCTCCTCCCCCCTCATACTCAGGCCAGAAAGCCAGGCTGTACAAGTCACTGTCAACAGGAGCCACACAAGTCTAGAATTTGCTCCTTCTTTGGGTTCTGTCCAGGAGACAAACAAACAAAAATGAAACAGTATCCTCTGACTCAGAAAACCATTCTACACTATTTTCACTTCCCTTTTAATTCTCTTCATTCATTATGACACTTTAAGGAATCTCCAATGAGTGAGAGAAGCAGGACGGGGAGTCTTCTTATTTGGAACATTCTTGCCTAAATTTATTTATTGTGAATTCTTTCCATCCCCCAAAGGGCCTAAGATTTTGAAAACAATGGATCTAGAAAATAACACGTTTTACCCTCCTGCAGTTTGGTATTATTTCCATCCCTGAGACAACAGCAATTAATCTGGCTACTGTCTGAATGGGAATACAAAGAGAAGTGGAAAAGAAATATTAGGGGATGAAATATACAAGGAAAAACAGCTACTAATATTTCAAAAGTTATATTCTTTAATAGTATTTTATGGCATGTGGCAGATCACAAAGCACAGATACGTGTATCATTTAATTTTTCAATTAATCTTGTAAATTAGATACTATTATCCTACTTAAACATGAGGAAGCAGAGTGCTTCCTCAACAAATATTTTATAGAAGGCCAGGCACTATTCTAAAGAATAAGTGAATTATGAATTTGTAACTATAATAGATCATGAGCAATTTGAGGACAGGGAATATGTGACAATGTTTTACCTATTTTTTCTTCCTTATATTATCTAGCTCACTACCTTGGTAATAAATGTCTATTAAATGAAATTACAGGATTCTAAAGAGAAAAGAAATGCTTTAATTTATTTGAAATTTGCTCTTCAGATTTCTTCATTCCTCACGTGCCTACCATTTGCTGAGTCTTCTCCTGGGCTCTGGGAAGACAAAGATGAAAACAGTCCATTCCTGCCTTTGAGAAGTTTAGACTAGCACAGTACATGTGAATAGGTAATTACACCTCTGTGTGGTCAGGGTGATGGTAGGGGAATGATAATATAGTGTAGTAAGCTGCAGGAGAGGTGTAGGTCTCATCCTGGATTTGTTGAAAAATATTTGGAAGGAGGTGGCTTTTGTGATGTTTTCTGTACAGGATGTGTCAGTGAGCAAAGTGGTTAAGGGGATTCTGATTTGATATCCTTTAAAGACTTCTTTTGACTACAAAAAAAAATCTAAATTCCTTAATATGGCTTAAAAGAATCTTGACAGTTTGTTTTTTGCCTTCTGCTCCACTATTATATCTTGCTACACACCATCACACTTTAGATCCTACTCTACACCACCAATGGACTGCTTACCATTTGCCAAACCCTCTAAGATCTGCTATGCTTTGTACCTTTGCATGGGGTAATTTTTTGGCAGGTATAGTCTTCCAATTGTAGCTCTATAATATTTGCTCAATTCTTAAGATTTCACTTGAGTCACGTCCTCTATGACATCTTTCCAGATATCCCCAAATGCAACTCACCTCTCCTACTTCGACCTCCATTATACTCTGTGCAGACAATTATTTTAGCTCATAGAGCACTTTGTTTCCCTCATTTATTTACATATCTCACTCCTTTTACTGGAGTATAAGCTTCTAAATAATAGCAGCCATGACTTATTCGTGTTTGTATCACCAGTACACTTAGTAGATGTTCAAGAAATGTTTGTTAACTAAATAGTATATGAATATAAATATGAATATGAAGTCACTTAAGTGTGGTAGGCGTGTAGAGTGTATACAGTCAAATGTTAAGAACAGAGCCTTGAAAATTAGATTGCTTTTATACTATAGGGTTGTCAGATTTAGCAAATAAAATTATAGTGTACCCAAAAAAACAGAAATATATATTCATGTAATATAGGCTGCTCCATGCAATATGTGGGATATACTTACATTTAACAAATTACTTGTTGATTATCCACAATTCAAACTTAACTTGGGATCCTGAATTTTGTCTAGTGACCCTACTCATATGTCATACTGAGGAGTTTAAATGGCTTACTGTATGCTATATGACAAAGACCTTATCATTTGAATCTGATGAAACTGTAGTTTGGATTTTGCCTCTTTACTGTGTGACAGGTTAGGCAAAGGTATACCTGTTTTTTTTTTTTCTGAGTTTTAAATTATTTTCTTAGCCTTAGAGTCAGATAAAGTAGAAATAACAATAGAAACTAGGTAAAAATTGCACAATGGAATCATAAGTGTTGCATAGCATGGAGAAAAGAGAGAAGGGGATGGTGGAGGGAAAAAAAGCAGTCAATATAGTCTTTGCCTTCATCAGACATTCATACAACTTTCAGGATATATTTCAAAAGCTGAAACTTGAAGGGAAATCACATGGATATTATGCCACCCTTCTCAGAATTTTAAGCAGAGGCCAAATGAATGTTTCCCCAGAATCCCCTATCAATTGCAACCACCAGCATTCACATAGCTCTCGTGGCACCTGCTTCCACTGAATGCTAGTGTCTTACATTTCTCACAGTGTTTCTAAACTCGAATTTGTTCACTTCTACCAGCTATGAACGAATGCACCAGAGAGAACCTATTTGAAAGTGGGTGGCTTATTATGAATAACTTAGGGTCTGTAAAAAAATTCCAACAAGTGCTGGAAGAAAAAATAAAAAAATACCAGAAGCTCTAAAGAATCTCTTCATAATAGAACAGAATAGTTATCTGGAAATTCTGCAAGTATGTCAAGGAAACTTGTTTTAGCACCACTTTGCACTCTGGTATAATTTCCTAGGAGTTACCTCTATCTTGGAGTCTAACACAGAATTAAGCTACTGTCCTACTTAAAGGACTTTTTTTTTAAGGTCAGTAAAGTGATCTTCCAGGACAAACCTGCAGAGAGAGTGCTCCCATTTTGGGTGAGAACATACAGTCATTTTCTTTGTTTTAACTAATACCATGTTGCTAGTAAAACTACTCTGAGTTCATTAGGTTTCGTAAAATTGTTTCTCACATTCATTCCATCTCTAGAGATTCTAGTCCATGTTTTCTAATATGGCAGCCAGTAACTATGGATAATTTGGAATGAGAAGTGCTGTAAGTGAAAAACTTATACTGGATTTTAAGGACAGTTAGAAAAAGTATATAAAATATCACTATGAATTTTTACATTGACCAGGTATGAAATGATAATATATTTGGTTAAATCAAATATATTATTAAAAATAATTTCACCTGTTTCTTTTTATTTTTAATGTGACTACAAGAAAATTTAAAATTATATACCTGGTTTACATGTGTGGCTCCCCTTAATATCCAAAGCATATTTTAATCAAAGTCTAGCAATTGCTCTAGCTGAATGAAGAAAATGTGTGATGCTCAAAATCTTCCAACTTTGACATAAGCTCCAGGAGTCTTTGGTGTAATTGAAAGTTCTCAATGTCACAATGAAGGAAGCAGACTTGGGACAAATATTTGTAAGATGCTTTTCAGAAAATTCATCAGCTAATAAACAAAGAGCAATTCAGAATGGCTGCTTGAATCATATACTTAACCTTACCTTGTATTTGGATTTGAGTTATCCCAGCACAGACTCCTTAAACATTCTCATAATATTCATTGAAACACAGGTGCTCTCTATACAGTGATTTTCATCTCAGTAGGACTAGCAGACAAGATTTCAACATGTTCTACAGCAAATTTTTAACACTCTCTAGTACAAAGGGATATTCATTGAGACTTTCCTGAATTCCAGGTACTCAGTAAAAAACAAATGGGTTGGAACATGATAGTGGGGAATAAGACTAACAAGGAAACCAACAAGCATAATACATCATAATGGGTGCCAGGAAAGCACAGAAGGAAATACCTTATCCAGCTTGGGTAGGGGCAGAGAGGGTTCCCTAGAGGAGTTGTGACTGATAGTAGTCTACTAGGGAGGATCTTGTAGGTTCCATTGCAAAATAATTGGTAGATGCTGCTATCTGTGAGTAGACCATCGATAGCATGCAAGCTAGTGTCAGGGAGAAAGAGGCCTGATGTCTCTGTGGGTCCATGGACATAAATAGTTCTAGGTGTGAAGCACTGAGGAGGAAGGGACTCTTAAGAATAGTGTTATTTATCAGTAAGATGTAAGTTTTTCCTAGTTTTTTTGTAAGGATATATAATATTCCTTGCTCTACCACTTGCCCATCACTTTACCCCCAGCCATCAACAAAACTATGATTATTTGATAGCATTTAATATGAATTTAAAGAAAGCTTGGGTGGGTGTTGTGCTCCACGATGTAAGAGAACAATTAAAGGCTGACATAGAGTAATTAACAATTAAGTGGAAGTAGCAAATCAGAGATAGAGATACCTAGGAGAAATATAACCCTTATGAGAATACATGAAGATCTGAAGTTAGCAATTTGGAAAAGTTTGAATTTCCCACCATTTATGGGAAGGAAACATTTTCCATTTTTTTAATATTAAATAAAATATATGGCCAATTGATTTTTTTAACAGTTGTTCATGGTATTCTGTTTTTTATTTTATTATTTTATTTTTCAAGAAGCTTTAGATTACATAAATATTACATTAAAAATACAGGGGATTCCCATATGTCCCACCGCTTCCCCCTCCCATACTTTCCCACATTAACAACATCTTTCATTAGTATGGTATATTTGTTACAATTGATGAACACATATTGAAGCATTGCTACTAGCCATGGCCTTAACCTAAATGTCCATCATCAGATGAATTTATAAGCAAACTGTGGTATATACATACAATAACTATTACTCCTAGTATCCTCTTACGATCTCACTTATTTCTGCAGTCAGTGGTAATGTCTGTCCCCTCCCCATTTCTGATTTTATTTATATGCATCTTCTCTCTCTTTTTTGTCAGTCTAGCTAAGGGTTTGTCAATTTTGTTGATCTTCTCGAAGAACCAACTTTTGGTTTTATTGATTCTCTCTATTGTTTTTCTCTTGTTCTCAGTTTCATTTATTTCTTCTCTGATCTTTATTATTTCTTTCCTTTGGCTTGGCTTGGGATTAGTTTCTCTTCTTTTTCTAGTTCCACCAGGTGTGCAGTTTGTTCTTTGATTTTAGCTCTATCTTCTTCTTTTTTAAAACAAATCTATTTTATTGATACATATTAATAAAGCATAAATCCATCCAAAGTGTACAATTGATGGTATTCAGTATAATCACATATTTGTGCATTCATCACTTTAATCATTTTTAGAATACTTTCATTTTTCCAATAATAATAATAAATAAACAAACAAAACTCCTTACCTCTCAATCTCTATGCCATACATAGTTGCTATTCTCTTTCCTTCTGTCTAGTATATTTGTATTGATATTTTGTAAATACAATTTTATATATGCAATATCACCCATATTCGTGTTTTGCATGAGGTTTTACTATCTTATAAAGTCCAATGTTACAATTTTTAGCTTTCCTTCTAGTATTATATACATGATCTTAGACTTTCCCTTTCAACCACTGTCATACTTATTCAATAGCACTGCTAGTTACAAACACCATGATATGCTTTAACCATTTCTATTCATTTCCAAATACTTATAAACAACATTTTTACCAATTCTACACAGATTAACCCTCAGTTTTCCACTCTCTACCCTCCTTTTATTTTATGGTGACCTATTTTCTAATTATGAGTTTACATAATATATTTAGATCATAATGGCACAGTCATACAACATCTGTCCTTTTGTGTCTGGCTTGCTTCACTCAACATAATGGTACTGGTATAAAGACAGACACATTGACCAATGGAACAGAATTGAGAACTTTTAAATAGACTTAGAGAAAAGTGATTTTTGACAAGGTGGTCAAGCCCTCCAAGCTGGGCCAGAACAGTCTACTCAACAAATGGTGCTGGGAGAACTGGACATCTATATCCAAAAGAAAAAAAGATGACACCTATCTCACACCTTATACAAAATTAACTTGAAATGGATCAAGGACCTAAATACAAAAGCAACACCATAAAATTCCTAGAAGAAAATGTAGGAAAACATCTTCAAAATCCTGTGGTAAGCTGTAGTTTCTTAAAACTTACACCCATAGCACAAGCAGCAAAAGAAAAAATAGATAAATGGGACCTCCTCAAAATGAAAGACTTTTGCACCTAAAAGGACTTTGTCAAAAGAGTGAAAAGGCAACTGACACAATGGGAGAAAATATTTGGAAATCACATATCTGATAAGCGTTTAATATCCATGATATACAAAGAGATCATACAATTCAACAATAAAAAGACAAACTATCCCATTAAAAAATATGGGCAAAAGACTCGAAAAGACAATAGTCCAAAGAAGAAATACAAATGGGGAAGAAACATGTGAAATAATGTTCAACATCCCTATAGATTAGGGAAATTCAAATCAAAACTATGAGATATCATTTCACACCTATTAAACTAGCCGCTATTAAGTTAGAAAACTGTAAATATTGTAGAGGGTATATAGAGATAAGTATGCTTATTCACTGTTAATGTGAATGTAGAATGGTACAGCCTCTATGGAGGACCATTTGGCAGTTCCCAAGGAAGTTGAATATAGACTTGCCATGTGACCCTGCAATACCATTACTAGGTATACCAGAAGGCCTGAGAGCAGAGTCATGAACAGACATCTGCACACCGATGTTCATAGTGGCATTATTCATGATTGCCAAAAGTTGGAAAGAACCCAGATGTCCATCAACTGATGAATGGATAAACAAATTGTGGTGTATACACATGATGGAATATTATGCAGCAGTAAGAAGAAATGAAGTCATGAAGCATATGAAAACATGGATGAACCTGGAGGCCAACTGATTTTTGATGAAAGTGTCAAGACAACGCAATAGGGAAAGAATAGTCTTTGCAATAAACGGTGCTAGGATAACTTGATAGCCACATGCAAAATAATTACATTAGAGCCACATTTTTTAAAAAATATCTTTAATTTACTTTAAAAAAGTACTTAGATTACTCAAAATGTTACACAGAAAAATATAAGGGATTCCCATATGCCCCACTCCCCACACTCCCCCACTTTTCCCCACATCAACAACCTCCTTCACTAGTGTGGCACATTCACCGCAATTGATGAACACACTCTGGAGCACTGCCACCAAGCATGGACCACAGTTCACACTGTAGTCCACACGCTCTGCCACCAAACTCTGTAGGCTATGGTAGGATATATAATGGCCTGTGTCTGTCACTGCAATGCCATCCAGGCCAATTCCAAGTCCTGAAAATGCCCCCATACCACACCTCCTTTCCCTCTCTCTGATTTCACCAACCCCCAGTGGCTAAAGCCATATTTAATTCCACATATAAAAATTAACTCAAAATGCAACAAAGACATAAACATAAGTACTAAGTTATAAAACTCTTAGAAGAAACTCTAATACATAAATCCTCATCATAGTAGATTACGTAATGGTTTTTTAGATATGACAGTCAAAACATAAGCAAAAAATGAAAAAAATAGATAAATTGAACTTCATCAAAATTATAAACCTTTGAGTTTCAAAGGATAGTATCAAAAAAATAAAAGACAACACTCAAAATGGAGAAAATATTTGCAAGTCATATATGTGGTAAGTGACTTGCATCTAGGATATATAAAGAATTCTTACAACTCAATACTAAGAGGACTAATAGCACAATTAAAAATAGACAAAAGGTTTGAATAGGCATTTCTCCAAAGAAGATATACAAAATGTTAAATAGCCCATGAAATAATGCTCAGCATCATTAATCATTAGGAAAATGCAAATCAAAACCACAATAAGATACCAATGATCATCAACTAGGATCACTACAATCAGAAAGATAAAAAATAACAAGTGTGGGGGAGGATATGGAGAAATTGGAACCTTCACACATTGCTGGCAGGAATGTAAAATGTAGCTGCATTCCAAATATAGTTTGGTAGTTCCTCAAAAGATGAAAAATAGAGTGACCATATTACCCAGTAATTCCACTCCTAAGTATATCTCTCCCCAACCTGAAAACATATGTCTAGTTAAAAACTTGTGCAACAATGTTCATAACTGCCTTATTCGTAATAGCTGAAAAGTGGAAACAACACAAATGTCTATCCACTGATGAATGCATAAACAGAAGAAGGTATAGTGATACAATGAATATTATTCAAAATATTATTCAGACAAAAAAGGGAGTAAAGTACTGCATCATGTTAGAATATGGGTGAACTTTGAAAACATTAAATTAAGTGAAAGAAGTCAGACACATATTGTATGATTCCATTTATGTGAAAGTTCTAGAAGAGGCAAATACATCAAGACAGAAAGTAGATTAGTAGTTGCTGGTGTGTGTGTGGGGGGGTGGGGGGTAGAGAGTGACTGCTATTGGGAAAAAGGTTTCTTTTTGAGGTGATAAAAATGTTCTAGAGTTAGAGATGATGGTTTTACAGCTTTGTGGCTATACTGAAAAAAACACTGATTTGTATACTTTAAAAGCATAATTTTGTGGGATGTGAGTACATCTAAATAAAAAGGAAAATGCAACACCAGAAAGTTTGAAGTCTGGGGGAGGTCTACAGGCTAAAAATTATGTATCTATATCTATATCTTATCTACACGAATTGAATATTTATTATAAGCTATGCCCCTTTCTGACCTTGTTAAACACTCTTTTTCCTTTCAAAAATTTTTTACATTTTTTAAATTTTTTATTAGAGGTTAGAGATTTATAGAAATATCATTCATAAAATATATAAAATATAGCACCACCCTATTATTAACACCTTGCGCTAGTGAGATATATTTTTATAGTTAATAGTACAATTATAAAAAAGTTCTTTCATGAATTATGAAAAATATACATATTTTTATCCAATTTATTCTTTTTTTTAAATTTTATTTTTTTTATTTGTAAAATGATATATAAATACATATGCATATATGTGCATTTGTTTACATAAGTGTTATTATATATATATATACATTTTATAAAGGTGCCTAGATTACCCAAATATTACTCAGAAACTACAGGGATTCCCATGCACCCCACCACCCACACCCCCAAAAACACCCCACACATCCATTCCCCATCCGTGTGGTATTACACCCGCAATCGATATACACATCCTGGAGCCTTGCCACCGAGCATAGACTACAGTTCACATCACAGACCACACTCT
>JAQZBX010034414.1:0-17934 GCA_029593785.1 Cabassous unicinctus
TTATTTTTGCCGGGAGGTCCCGGAGATCGAACCCAGGTCCCTCCATATGGGAGATGGACACCCAACCACATCCATCCCCCTGTTATATCTCTTAAGGTTGACCAAAGATACCCAAAGTTACAGTCTTTTTCCGGACAGGATGGTCATATAATAAATCAGGCTTAGTTTATCACCAGCATTACAAAAACCAGACCTAGGGAGAAAAACTAGGTCTGGGGACACATGCATGGTTTCTAATATAGTGAATGTTTAGCCTACCCTGATTATCACAAGATCAGGACAGCAAGAATATTTGCATACCTGTTTGCTTTTTTAAATCCTTTTTTCTTTCTGCTCCTCAGCTTGAATCATTTCAATTGTTTTGTCTTTAAGTTCACTGACTCTTCTGCTACCTCCAATCTGCTGTTGAAACCCTGTAGGGAATGTTTCATTTCGGTTATTGTGGTCTGTCTTCAACTCCAGTATTTCTGTTTGGTTCCCTTTAAAAATACTCTTTATTGAAATTTTCATAGTGTTCTTTCATTGCTTTCTTGATATTCTTATGTCTTTCTCTGTGTTTTCCTTTATTTTTTTGAACATAATGAAGATCATTTATTAAAAGTCTTTATCCAGTATGTCCAAAGCCTGGTCTTCTTTGTAGATGGTTTCTGGATTTTTATCTTGTTCCTTGGATGGCCTTCATTTCCTTTTTGTCTTGTAATCTTTTGTTGCATGCCATACATTTTAATATTTTAAAGTGTTTACTATGGGAGATTTAGTCCCTGATCTATCTGTTCCTTACATTTTTTTTTACTATTATTCTTTTTGTTGTTGTTTTTCCTTACTTTTGTATCCAGTGATATGACAGAGTTATATGACAGAAATTTCCTTAGTGCCAGGAGCTAACAAAAACAAAGAAACCAAGGCAAAAAAAAACACCTCTCAGTCTTTGCCAGTTGGCTCTGCATTAGTTGGTGCCTCCTTCAGAACTGAGCCCTCCTATCAAGAAGATAGGTGCCTAAGGCAAATGTGAAGTGCAGGGTCCTCTCCATCTCTTCTAAGCCTGGGCTTGTGCTTGCTCATGGTCTTGGAAACTCCCCTGTTTATAGGAATTCGGATGCCTCCTCTATTCCCAATGAAATAGACTTTCTCTCCCTCCTGGGTACTGTATTGTATGGCTTACAGGAGGTAATCCTTTGTCCCAGGCCACTTTGATTCAATTGTTTCTTACACTGCTTTAGTTCTCCACAAGATGCTACTGCTTGCGGGGCAAGTTCTGGAGGAGCAAGCCAGAGATCATCATCTCTGATGATGCCTTGATTTGGACATTTCACGGCCTTAGAACTATAAGTTTTTACCCTAATAAATCCCCTTTTTAAAAGCCAACCCATTTCTGATAATCTTGCACTGGCAGCCCTGTTGCAAACTAACACAGAAATTGGTACCAGGAGAGTGAGGTGCTGCTGCTTACAATTCAAAAAATGTTGGAATGGTTTTATAAATGGCTAAGGGGAAGATTCTGGAGGAAATGTGAAATGCTTGATAGAAAAGGCTTAGATTGCTTTGAAGAGACTGTTGGTAAAAATATGGATGCTAAGGATACTTTTTGTTTTTTTAAAAAAGGTATTTAGATTACATAAATACTACATAAAAATATAGGGGATTCCCATATGCCCTGCTTCCCGCACCTCCCACATGTTCCCTAAAGATACTTTTAATGAGGACTTAGACAGAAATGATGGCTGGAAGGAAGGTGAACCTTGCTTTAAAGTTACAGAGAACTTGGCAAAATTGACTCCCGATGTTAGCTGGAAGGTAGAAATTGAAAGTGGTGAGCTTGGATATTTAACTGAGGAGATTTCCAAACTGAAAGTGGAAAATGCAGCCGGCTTCTCCTTTGTAGTGTATAGTAAAATGCAAGAGGAAAGAGATAAGCTAAGAACTAAACTCTTGGGCACAAAGAAACCAGAAATTGATGGTTTAGGATATTCCAAACTTCTGGAAAACAAGTCCCCAGAGAATAGTGCCCCATGTAAGGACTTAATTGAACTTGGAACTAGGCAGCCATTTCCTTGCAAGTCAGGATTGGAAATTCAGTTTTCCAGGAAAGATCTGTGGAAAGTCTTATTGTCTGATGGGTTGGACCCCTGTGAACTACACGCAAAACCAACAAGCTTTCTGTGAGAGCTGTATGAACGAAACCACTGTCAGCCTGGACTACAAGGTAAAGGAAAGGGAGAAATTGAAGGAGAAATCCTTCAAGGGCAAAACTATGGAAGCTGAGGTCTGGACTTAAGACATCTTCTCATACCAAGAGAAGGACTCTATCCGTGTGTGCAGAGGGGATGAGTATACTTCAGAGCTTGGAGAGGGCAGGCCTTCCACCCCTTTGTTCAGGAAGAGCTCGGCCACTCCAGTCTATAGGTGGGGGGTACATTCCCTGGAGATTAGAGTTAGGTTGCTACCCACTGTTCTGAGGGGGTTGGGCCTGTGTGCTAGAGATTAGCGAGGATGTTGCCGACACTCCACTGTGCTAAGGGGGTTGAGACTGCCCTAGAGACTGGAGAGATTGTGGCCATCACTGCAGTGTTCTTGGAAGGTGAGGCCTAGAGCTCAGCTTGATGAGGGTAGAACCCAGAAGATGGCTGTTAGCAAGCCAGTGGAAGGGGTGGGCCCCCATGATGCCCCAAGGAGAAGAAACTATCACCCTATAGATAATGCTCAGACTTTGAAATCTAATGGAGTAAGCCCTGCAGGTTTTTGGAATTGTTTGGGACCCATGAAGCCTGTTTTTCTTCCAATGTTTCCCTATGGTAATGGAAATGTTTATCCTGTGACTGTCCCTCCTTTGTATATTGAAAGCAGTTAACTTGTTTTCTGGTCTATAGCCAGTTAACTTGTTTTCTGGTCTATACCTTTTACTAAAAGGTAAAGACAAATGAGTTTATATGGCTAAGAGACTTCAAAGTGAGTCGGGAGGTCATCCCAGAGTTAATGCCTATGCACATCTCAGCAGGATCTCATAGACTGCCTCAAGTGGATACTACCCCAAATAGTGGGGCTCCTGAGGGCTCTGGAGACACCCAGGTCCTATGGTCAGGGCAGACAGCTCTGGAGTTTGGTGTCTTGCCAGTGGGCCCTACTTTGGAGTTTGTGTTCCTGAGAATGACAGAGTTGGACTCAGTTATGGCTTCCCTACACATGGCTCATCTGTCCCTTCTATTTAAACCTACACTTGGTGCTGGAGTTTGTAGGTGTATGTCCAAGAGACTGGAGTCTTTGGGCTGTCCATGTGCCAGCTGGGCCCGGAACCTCAGCGGCATTGCAACACCTACTCTCCGGTTCATTGGACTCACCCAGGACAACTAACAAGGAGGTGAGGATGAACAACCACCATACCAAGGAAACGAGAGAGCTGCCAACTGCAAGCAAGAGAGTCCCATTCATTGGCTGTATGGGATCGAAGCCTCCTCTCAATTAGAGGTGGCGTGGACATTACCATCCCAGAATCCTCAGGATTGGGGAATGAACTATGGACTAGAGTGGACTTACTGGTATTCTACTACAGACAAATTGTGATTCTAGTGTTGGAAGAAATTACAACATTGATGTGGAGGCAGTGACCACTGGAGGCTCTCGGGGCAGGGAGAGGGAAAAACAGCTGTAATAGGGGGGCTTTTTCAGGACTTGGGAATCATCCTGAATGACATTGCAATGACAGATATAGGCCATTTTATATTGTCACATAACATGCAGAACTGTATGGGAGAGAGTGTAGACTACATTGTGAACTATGGTCCATGCTCAGTGGCTGTGGCAGTTTGACATAGTTATGAATTCCAAAAATAGATATGGATTATGTTTGTAACCTGGTCTGTTCCTCTGAGCGTGATTAAATTATGATTAGGGCTTTGATTGGGCCACGTCAGTAGAGTGTTGATAAAAGACATGGCAAAGGACAGAGTTGGAGTTCTGATGCTGAGTTTTAATGCTGGAGCCTGGGGAAGTAAGCACAGAGGAGCTTGGTCATGAGGAAGGAGAAAAGGCCCCAGGAAAAGAGATGAACTATTTGCCTGATAGTCTACAGCTGGCCTTATGGAGAGAGGCAAAGCCTAGAGAGCCTCATAACCTACAGCTGACCTTGTGGAGATAGCAGAGGAGCTGAGCCCAGAGACAAGCAAGCCCTGGGAAGAGAGGAACCCAGGAAGCCCAAACCCTCGCAGACTTTGGCAGCCATATTGCTCCAACACATGGCAATGGACTTGGGTGAGGGAAGTAACTTATGCTTTATGGCCTGGTAACTGTGGGCTTCTACCCCAAATAAATACCCTTTATAAAAACCAACTGATTTCTGGTATTTTGTATCAGCAAATACAAAATTTGACGAATTTTGTACGAATACAGTGGCAAAGCCCCAGGATGCGTTTATCAATTGCAATGAATGTGCCACACTAATGAAGGATGTTTATGTGGGAAGGTGTGGGAGGTGCAGGTACTGGGGCATATGGGAATCCCTATATATTTTTTGTAACATTTATGTAATCTAAGTATCTTTTAAAAAAGGGAAAAAAAACTATTAAAAAATAAAAAAGAGGTAGGGGACGTCTCCAACAACCTATCCCCTCCCCAAAACAAAACCAAACAAGAATTGTCCCTTAGGGAAATATTGATAGTAGTTGCACTTCTATCAGGATGCAGGGGCTTTGGCTAATACAAGGTAAGGAAGAATGAACTGAGCCAAGATCCTGAAGTTGTCATGGGACAGTAGCATCCATGGCTACAGGCAGAAGCAGAAACAAATCCTCTCGGTTTAGGACTATAGGATGCTCACAGATTAAAATCAAGCAAAGAATTCACAATCAAAGATCACCAAGCTCACGAAAAGTCAAGGCAAGCCACCATTAGTGAGAATCTGCATAAATAAACAAAATATAGAAAAGCTATGAATAAAATGTAAGAAATGAAGAAACACAAAAATCAGTCCCAAGTTGACTAAAGACCCATATAAGAAAGGCAAAAGTGTAAAGCTCCTAGAAGAGAATGTAGAGGAGTACCTTCCTGGCCACAGGATGCTAAGGAATTTATAAAAATGATGTGAACTGAAACAATGATAAAATAAAACAGTGGTAAATTCAACTACATTAAAATGAAGAACATCTGTTCCTCAAAAGACTATATTATTATTAGGTATTTTAGATTTTTTAAAAAGTAAAAGATGAGAGAAGGTATTTTCAGTATATATCAACAAATCCTGGTAAAAATTGCTATTACAAATTGATAGGACAAATAGAAAGCCCAATAGAAAAACAGGCAAGAGACTTCAACAGGTACTTTACAAAAAGTGATATCCAAATGACTAATAGAAAAAAGTAGTTCTATCTTAAGCAATTAGGGAAGTACAAATAAAAACCACAATGGGGTACACATCTAATAGATTAAAAAAAAAAAAAAGTCTCACAATATTAAGAGTTCGGGAGGTAATGGAGCAACTGAACTCTCAAACATTACTGGTGGGATTGCAAATTTGTACTATCTTTTTTGAAAAATAGTGTGGCGTTCTCCAACAAAATTGAACATATACTTACCCTCTGACCCAACAATTTAACTCCAAGCTATAAATTCTAGAGAAATACATGCACATATCCAATTGGATATACATACAAGAATATTCATGGTAGTGTTATGTAAAATTGACCCAAACTAGAAACAACCAAAATGTCCATCAACAGTAGAATGAATAAATAAATTTTGGTCTACTGATAGAAATTTAAACTATATAATAATAAAAATGAACTAAAATACAAAGAAGAGGAACAAAGTAGAGATACATAGAACAACATGAATGGATCTTATACATTTAATGTTGAATAAAACAGAAGGAACCAGAACAAAAGATACAATGTAATTCTATTAACATAAAGTTCAAAAAGAGGTAAATATAAACTATTTTATTTAGGGATGCATACACAGGTAGTAAAATTATTTTTTAAAAGAAGCCAGGAATTTACTATAATAGAAGTCAGGAAAATAATCTTGGGGGAGGGACAGAATTGTGATTAGAAAGATACACACCCCAAATGGTTTATTAGAATGACTGTCATTGACGATGTACCTCTGATCCCACCCCTATATAGGATTTCTCACTCAATAGAACTTTAGACTAGCAACAGCAGACATGCATATAGTCTTGTTTCATCCATCTATATGAAATTATAGTATTTGCAGAAATGTATATTTTACTTATTAACTGCACCTTCTTGCCTAACACATATTGTCCTAGTAGGTATTAATATTTATTAAAATGCATTTTTTGTTTTATTGCTAAATCATTAAAAGCACAATTAACAATGCTGTACTTTGCAGATAAAGCATCTAATGAGTATAATGATTAAACTCATGAGACAACACGGAGGTTGTTGTGCTTAAATATGTGTTTTGGTAAGTATTAGAGGGCACTGCTGTGATGATTCATAATCATTCTTAGGCATTTCTGTGTAATCTATTAAATTCAAAATGGGTAATAGGTATTTGTCATAGCACATTGTTGAAATTCTAACATAGATTCTAAGACTGGAAGAGTTAAGTAATTGCTCAGAAAGTCATACATGCTTATAACACAGTCACACATTATTTGCTGTCACACATTAGTGTCGACATTTATAAAATAACAGGTATTATTTTCACAGGATCATGGAATATGTGTTCACTCACTGAAGGAGCATGTGGAAACCACCTCCATCTAAACATTGGGGAAACATACTTAAGAAATGTAGAATAGATAACCCCTCTCAGTGGACCTGGAGGATGTGTTGGCACGATCTTTGTCTTTCTCCTACGTCTTCTCTTAAGAATGGATGAAATCTTGTTCCTCCAGCTCTAAATGAGGCCAGTGTCTGGGGCTGCTTGCTCTCACCAGCTCCTACTGGGAAGTGGGGTCCCAGCAATGTCCCTTATAGCCCTAATGCTCATCCCCTCCTGGTACTGTCACCAGTCTTGTATTTATAGGTAAACTTAGAATTAAACTGCCACTTGTATTCCTGGGTAAGAAAGTAAATCGTATTAACATTAAATTCCATTCAGTCCAAGATTTTAGATTTAAAGAACAAAATCAACCTAAATGTTAAAAGCCAACCTAAAACTCACAGAAGAAAACATAGGAGTAAGTATTTGTGACCTTGGATTGGGCCATGGCTTTTTGTACTTTATAACAAAAGCAAGAGTAACAAAAGGAAAAAGTAGATAAATTGCACTTCATCAAAATTTAAAACTTTTGTGCATCAAAGGGCATTATCAAGAAAGAGAAAAGACAACTCATAGAATGGGAGAAAATATTTGCAAACTATATATCTGATAAGGAACTTGTATACAAAATATACAAAGAACTCATAACTCAACAACAAAAAGATAAATAACCCCATTTACATATGGGCAAAGGATTTGGTTAGACATTTCTCCAAAGAAGATATACCAATGGCCAATAAGCACATAAAAAGATGCTTGACATCATTAGTTATTAGGGAAATACAAATCAAAACCACAAAGACATACCACTTCACACCCATTAGAATAGCTATAATAAAAAAAACAGATAATAGCAAGTGTTGTGAAGAAGTTAGAATCTTCATACATTGCTGGTTGGAATGTAAAATGGTACAGCCATTGTGGAAAACAATTTAGCAGTTCCTCAAAAAGTTAAACACAGAGTTACCACATGACTCATAAATTCAGCTCTTCATAAATTTCATTCTTAGGTATATATCAAGGAAAATTGAAAACTTATGTCCACACAAAACTTTGTACTCGAGTGTTCATAGCAGATTATACACAATAGCCCCAAAGTAGATACAACCCAAATGTTCCATCAATGGCTGAATGAGTAAACAAACTGGTACATCCATACAATGGAATATTATTTGGCCATTGAAAGGAATGAAGTTCTGATACAACCTGAATGAACCTTGAACCAAACTGGTATATCCATACAATGGAATACTATTTGGCCATAGAACGAATGAAGGTCTGATACAACCTGAATGAACCTTGAAAACATTATGCTGAGTGGAATAAGCCAGATGCAAAAAGACAAATGTATCATTTTGCATATATGAAATATCTAGAATAAGCAAATTCATTGAGACAGAAAGTAGATTAGAAGTTTCCAGGGTTAGGGGAGGGTAGAATGGAGAGTTACTGCTTAATGGATACAAGGTTTCTTTTTGGGGTAATGAAAATGTTCTGAAATTAGATAGTGGTGGTGGCTGTATAACTTTGTGAATAGACTAAAAACCACTGAATTGTATGCTTTAAAAGGGTGAATTTTATGGTATGTGTGGCAGTTTGAAACTTTTGTGGACCCCAGAAAATCCTGTTCTTAATGCTATTGCATTCCTGTTCATGTAAACCTATTGTAGGTGAGAATTTTTATTAAATTACTTCAGTTAAGGGTCTTTGATTAGATTGTGTGACCCAGGGTGGGTCTTGAGCCTCTTACTGGAGTCTTTTATAAATGGAGGAATAAAAAGCTACAGATACAGAAAAAAGCTACAGAGACATGGAAAAACCCAGAAGCTGAGCCAGAAGGCCCTGGGAACCAGAAGCTGGTATCAATGGAAAATAAAGGCTGAGAGGATGCTACCTAGCCAGAAGCTGAAAGCAATGTCTGGAGGAGAGGGAAGAAACAAGTGGACGCCAGCCATATGGCTGATTGCATCTTCTGATGACACCATCATGTGCCTGATTGCCCACAGCTCCAGCTCAGGGCAAAAGAATCTCTGATGATACCTTGATTTGGACACTTTCATGGTCTCAGAATTGTAGCTTTTAACCTGATAACTCCTCATTGTAAAATGGCACATTGATTTGTGCCATTTCTGGTATATTGCTTTGGCAGCATTTAGCAAACTAAAACAGAGTGTGAACTAAATCTCAATAAAGCTGTTATAAAAAATAAAAAAGGCTTAATCCTTTAGAAATAATAAAGAGGCTCTATTATCTGAGATTATTGAGGAAGGTTAGCCAGTTAATTTTAAAAAGTTAATTTAAAAAGAATCATTATATAAATATATATAGTCTGTAAACATTTTATTCAACTTAAAACATACAAGGATATATATCATTTAACTATCTTTTGATATAAGGCCAAAGTCTTTTTCGGGGGTATAAATTTGCTGATTGGAGTTTTCTGTCATCTTTCTTGCATAAACCAAACTGGCTATAATTTCTAGAATTGGTATTTTTAAAGCAGACCGGAGTTGAAAAACACATAGGAAGAAATCTGAGTCCCAAATCCTTCTGAAAATTTTCAAAGCCCCCTTCTATCAGACACCTGAACTAATTCAGTCTCTTGACCTCACCTCTTGTTTCAACCACTGCAACCAGGACTGCTCAGTGTGGACTCTGCAAACTTCATGCCAGTGCAACCTGACAGCACCTCATTTTATTTTGCTGCCCTGAATTTCCCTTGCCTCCTGCCCATTGAAGTCAAGGTGAATTTTACCGTGTGCAATCTGGACATGCAGGGGACTTATGTTCTGGGGGTGAACCTGTGATGAATGACAGACAAGAGCTGGAGGATAAATTCTTCCCCCTTTCTCCCTAGCCTCTCTCCAACATCTGCCCCAAGACCCTGTTTATGTAGCTTCACAGAGGTTGGTCCATGAGATTAAGCATTTGGTTGAACTTAGTGGTAGCCAGCTTGATAGCACATACTCACATTGGGTTTCGCTCTGTATCTGCGTCACCCTTATTGCCCCTTATTCCTGCTCTCTGAGAATCGTCTTGACAAAGCAGTTCTTACTGACCTGATTTTACCAAGTCTGGCCAAAGAATTCAATCTTTTTGAGAGAGAAAAAAAACAAAGTTAATATATTTTCATGGGTTACTGTAATAATTACATTATAAAATCACAATAACACACGTAACTGACATAGGGAGGTTTGAAAACAAGCACAACTGGCCCTTGGTAGGTACACAATCCTTATGTATACTATAGAGAAGTCAAGAGGCTGCAGATTGATTTTCCTTGGTTTGTGCAGTGTTTTAAAATTAGAAGTAAGGGTCATCATTTAAAAATTGGGATATTTAACATAAATCAAGATTTCTACCTTTTAAAAAAAATCGTGCATTGGACTCATGCTGAAACAGACCCCAGGTAGAATTAGAGAAGCCTGAGCTTGCTGAGGGATGTTAAACTAAAAAAATCTACCTTCATTTTACCTACTCATGGTAAAAACTCAGGAATATGCTGGGATTGCTTTGCATTTGTTGTATCTGGTGAACAGGAAGCACACAGTCACAATTTTTAGAACCAGCAAAGTATAAAACCTCCCAAGACAAGGCAAAACCGAGCAGCTCACCCCTGGAGGAATGTTACCCTGCACAGGTGGAATCATTAGCTGTACATCCTCACATCCTTGCGAGAATGTATAAAGCCTGTATGTCCAGCATGCTGTATTGTCCCCACTGTCACTTTTCATACACTTCTCTCTTAAGGAAAATTTCCCCTCCTTTAACTGTGTCCATTACTCACATTACTTTCCAGTTTAGCAATACAGGTCTGACACAAGGATCCAGACCTTAATGGCTAGGTTGATTTGAGGGAGACACCCCAAGATAGCAACAGGACCTCTCTTGGTACAGGGGGTTGTAACATTTGGTTGATAAAAATGGGAAGTTTGGCATACTAGAATGAAAGGAAATTACAATCCAAAAGGGGCAGATTTACAATTTCCTGGTTACTTCTATTGGCTCTAAGTAGGGTGACCATATGTCCCCCTCCTTTGCTTAGAACAGGCTTGATTTGTGCCTATTATCCAGGCATAATGATTATTAATTATTAATCTCCTTCACTCTCCTTTCATTCTCAAAAGTGTCTGGGTTTGGACAATAAATTATATGATCACCCTAATGCTAGTCAAAGTGGCAGAGGCTCCTGAGGCTTTCCAGCAGAAATCGAAATAGGAAACAAATAGATCTGCTGTGAACATTGCTGAAATGTCAACAAAGAATTTAGAATATTACATAAACTTAGTTGATAAAGCAGTGGCATGGTTTGAGAAGACTGACTCCAATTCTGAAAGGCGTTCTACTGTGAGTAAAATGCTATCAAACAGCATTGCATGCTACAGAAATCTTTTACAAAGGGAAGAGTCATTGATGTAGCAAACATCATTATTGTTTTATTTTAAGAAATTGCCACAGCCACCCCAACCTTCAGCAACCATCACCCTGATCAGTCAGCAGCCATCAATGTCGAGGCAATATCCTCCACCAGCCAAAAGAGTGCAACTCACTGAAGGCTCAGATGACGGTTAGCATTTTTTAAAGCAATAAAGTATTTTTAAATTAAGGTATAAACATTGTTTTTTCAGACATAATGCTATTGCATACTTAATAGACTACAATATAGTATAAACATAACTTTGTATTTTGTGAGAAACCAAAAACATTGAGTGACTCGCTTTACTGTGATAATCGCTTTATTGTGGTGGTCTGGAACTGAAGGTGAAATATCTCCACATTATGATTGTAGAGTGTTCCTTTTTTGTGGTAATTATGCAGTTCATTGTATAATGCAAACTTCGGGGTAAATGTTTGAACTCTCGCAAAAAATGTAGATGTTTGCACTAATTAACTTGCTGAATGCTGTTTACATGAGAATAAGACCTCTGGCAAAGGACCAAAAGAGTATGGAAATTATTTGAAAAGGCAGAAAGTCATCTAAACATAATGAACTTGAAACTAAATTTGATAGTAAATTTTATGAATTCATTATTGTGGAACTGACACAAAATGAAAAATGGAACTGCAGAAATTGTCTCTCAAAATATGGTTAGAAATTTAGAGGGCTTAGGTGGATTTATCCCAAGAAGTCAAAGTTGGTTTAACATTCAAAAATCAATGTAATTCACCGTATTAGCAGACTGAAAAAGAAAAATCATAAAATCATTTCAACACATGCAGAAAAAACATTTGACAAACTCCAAAAACCATTCCTGGTGAAAACTCTCAAAAAATAGAAATAGAAGGGAACCTCCTCAACCTGATAAATAGCATCTATGAAAAACCTACAGCTAATATCATACTTAACGGTGAAAGAGTGAATGCTTTCCTCTATTCACTGGTTATCCATATGCAAAATGAATTTCAACCCCTATTTTGTACCATATACAAAAATTGGATCACAGTAAAACTTAAAACTGTAAAACTTCTAGAAGAAAACACGGGAGAAAGTCTTTGTGACCTTGCGTCAGGCCAGGGTTTCTCAACTTTGGCACTACTGGCATTTGGGGCCGGTCAAGGTCTTGTTGTGGGGGGCTGTCCTGTGCACTGTAGGATGTTAGGCAGCATCTTTGGTCTCTACCCACTGCAGCCTAGTTGTGATAAACAAACATGTCTCCTGTGTCAAATGTCCCCTTAGGTGCAAAATCACCCCCAGCTGAGAACCACTGCATCAGGCAAAGATTTCTTAGATACAATACCAAAAGTGGGATTAAAAAACAAACAAACAAACAAAAACCAGAATACATCTCTGACAGACCTGAAGCAGTTAATGTCTGCTGCTAAGGTTTCCACTACAGATGCAAGAAAAAAAAGGTCCTTGCACTGTCTTTCTGGTTGTGGCAGCCAAGACTGAATGGGAGAATACAGGATTCTAAAAACATGGATGGGGAAGGGAAAATAATCTTTGCAACTCAGAAATGAACTTGTAAACAGAGAGAAGAAAGATAAATGGAACTTCATCAATATTAAGAACTTCTGCTCTTCCAAAGACACCGTTAAGAGAATGAAAGACAAGCCACAGACTGGGAGAAAATTTCTGAAATCAAATATCTAGTAATGGGCTTGTATCCAGAATATATAACTCTAACAACTCAATAATAAGAAAACCAAACAAAATTTTTTAAAAGGGCAAAAGATTTTCTATGTCACCAGAGATGATGTATGGATAGCAAATAAGCACACAGAAGTATGTTTACTATCATTAGTCAATAGGGAAATACAAATTAAAATCAAATTGAGATACCACTTGTTGGGGATTGAATCATGCCTCCCCCCTGCAAGACATGTTTAAGTCCTAAGCCCCCTGTCTTGTGGGTGTGCACCCATTTGGACCTTTGAAAATGTTATTAGTAAAGGAACGGCCAAACTGAATAAGGGTGGGTTTAAGGGCTGAAGCAAAGGAAATTGGACACATAAGTAGAGACCAGAGGAAGAGAAAGAGTTGTCATGTGATATAGGCAGAGACTGAGAGACACCACCAGAACACAACAGACTTCAGCAAAAACTTGGCCTGCTAATATCTTGATGTTGGGCTTGTAGCCTCCCAAACTGTGAGACAATAAATCACCGCTGTTTACAATTGAATCAGTGTGTGGTATTTGTCATAGTAGCCCTGGCAAACTAAGACATTACTACACACCTATAAGAATTTCATTTTAATTAAAATTTAAAAAGACTGACCATATCAGGTGTTGACAAGGATATAGAACAACTGGAACTCTCATATACTTATGATAAGAATGTAAAATGGTATAGTCATTTTGGAAAACAGTTTGGCAGTTTCTTAAAAAAAATTAAACATACACCTACCATATGACTCAGCCATTCTCTCCTAGGCATCTACTCAAGAGAAATAAAGCATATGTCCATATAAAGAACTGTACACAAATGTTCATAGTAGCTTTATTTCTAATAGTCAAAAACACAAAACCCAAACATCCATCAACAGGTGAATGAATCTATAAACAAATTGTGGTTATATTCATACAATAAGAGTACTATTCAGGATTAATAAGAAATGAACTATTTATATATGTAACAAAATGGATGAAATTCAAAACATAATTATATTGAGTGAAAGCAGCCAGGAAAAAAAGTAATTATATGACTCTATTTATGTAAAATTCTAGAAAATGCAAACTAATCTATAGTGACAGAAACAGATCAGTGCGGCAACAGGATGGGGAGGGAGAGGAATGAGGAAACCTTTTGGAATGATGGGTAGGGGGATAAATTCATTATCTTGATTGTGGTGATGGTTTCATGGGTGCATACATGTCAAAACTTATCAAATTGTACACTTTAAATGTGCAGTTTATTAAATGTCAATTATTAAAAATAAAAAATTAAATTAAAAAAATGTCAATTATACCTCAAAAATCTGTTAAAAATTTTAAAATTATCTGACAATTCTAAATAACAATTTGATTTTATTTCCCAACACTTTTTTTTTTTTAATAGGATTTACTGGCTTTTGCCAAGTTAGCTGTTGCAATTCTGAGAAAATAAATTTGTATTTATCCAAAGTTCTTTAAGAAAGATGAGCTCAATACTGCCTATAATAAAGAATGAGACTAGTGTCCATGAAAACAAAGATTTGAAGGAGAATACCAGACAATTTTTAAAAGCTTTTGTTAATCTGAATCATCCCTTGCATTGCTATTGCCTCTTACTTGCCTGGGAGTCTATCTGAGATCTTAGTGTCCTGGGCTTGGTATTGTTTAGTGTGCCTATACAGGGGGCTGAGATTTCTCCCCTCCCCAGTTGGGCTCAAGTGACGATGAAGAAAGGGACTGGACCTGCACTCTCTGGAACAAATTATCAAGTACTTAAATTGAGAAACAAAAGAGGAAAAGAAAAAGTAAAGGCATCTAAAATTTTGGGCAACTCTAAAATTTAAACATATTATTTGGTATCACAACATACGTAATTCTAAAATTCTAAAATTAGAATTAGTGGAAAAGGAAAAAGCCTGTTTAATACACTTTCATATTAGAGCAAAAATTCACCTGATTCAGAAATAACATTAACTCATAACCTTTCAAGAAAAAAAAGAAAGGAAAAAGCTTTCATTACAATGCTTTATGTATGCCATCCTCTGGTGCCATCCTGCCCAGCTCCAGCAGGCATGTATACCTTTATTTTTTTTTTTTTAAGATTTTATTTATTTATTTATTTATCCCCCTCTGATGCTTGCGCTTGCTGTGTCCATCTGCTGTGAGTTCCTCTGTGTCTGCTTGTCTCCCCCTGCTGGGCCGTCCGGCTGCATCAGCTCACCGCGCCGCGCGGGCCGGCTTGCCTTCACCAGGAGGCCCCGGGAAGCGAACCCGGGGCCTCCCATATGGTAAACGGGAGCCCCATCAATTGAGCCACATCCGCTTCCCGGCATGTATACCTTTAGCAATCCAGGTTTGTTCTCTAATCTCAGTCTCCATTAAAGGAAATAGGGGTCTTTCATGAGCAATATATCCCATGTTTGAGAAAGAATAACTCAAGCTGAGTTTGGGTTATCTTAAATATTATCACTAAGAAAGAATGCTTTCAGCAGTTCCTATAGGGTGGTATTAAAAAGGTTAAAAGGGTCAATCCGATGAGAAGACTGCTAGGTGCAAGCAGAAACAATCTGAGAGTCAACCAGAAATGATTACACATCCACCAAGAATGCTGACAACCATAAATGCTGGCGAGGATGTGGAGCAACTAGAACTCTCATACATTGCTGGCAGGAATGTAAAATGGTATAATCCTCTGGAAAAAAGGGTCTCGCAGTATCTTATTAAATTATACACACTTCTACCCTAAGACTCAACAATTCCATCTGTGGATATTTATCCAAGAGAAATAAAGACGTATGTTGATAAAAAGATTCATACAAGAATGTTCATAGCAACTTTATTCATTATAGTAAAAGCATGGAAACAGCCCATTTACCTATCCATCAATAGGTAAATGGAAAATAAAACTGACATATTCATATAATAGAATACTCAACAATAAAAAGAATGAACCAATGATATACACAACATGAATAAATATAAAAAACGTTATGCTAAGTTAAAGAAGCATTATGCTCTGTATGATTTCATTTGTATAGTTTTAGAATTGGCAAATTTAATCTGTGATGCAAAAGAATCAGAATAGTATTTACACATGAGAGATGGGGTGGGGACTTTCTGGGGTGATTATTATGTTCTAAATTTTGAAAAGTGTTTGGGGTTACACAGTTATATGCTTTTGTGAAAACTCAGCAAATTTATACTTAAGATTTGTACATTTAATTACAGATAAATGCTACATCAAAAATTTTACAAAACTAAAGTATTAAATTCTAGTTAATGAAATGCATACTGAAGTATTAGGGGGAAGTATATTTATGTCTGCAATTTATTTAGAAGTGCATCAGAAAAGTAAAGTGGATAGTGAAGTGAGGAAACAAGTAGAGTACAATGTAGAATCCATGTAATTGGTATTTGGGTATTCACTGTAAAATTCTTTCACGTTTGCTGTGTGTTTGAAAATTATTATAATAAAATGATGGGGAAGAAATCCTTCAGTTGCTCTTATTTTTCTATTCTGTATCCTTTGCCTGAAATAAATGATTCTTCCTATAAAATAGAGATTCTTTAGCAACACATGGACCAGAAATTGGCCCCTGAATTTTTCTTGGGATTCTAAAAGGTAGATGATATGTGTAAACATGGTAAGAAAGAGAAGACATATATAAAAATTATTCTGTAAAGGAAGATGAGTTACATTAAGAGCAATTACTAATATTATGCTTACCACAAACAGGATAAATGTGCCATTTTGGTGCCATTTTTTGTAACTGTTTCTAACCACTGAGTGAAGAATCATCTTTTAAATCAAGTTATGTGCAAACAGGTCAGTAGTGTCTCAGCTAACTGTCTAAAATCTGGACACTATATTCAAACAGCATTAAAAAAGCAATTAGTAAGCACATTCCTATGTACCAAATATTATAATTGCCAGTACGCTATATATGGGATAAAGTAAAATCCATTGTCTTTTGAGAGCTTTGAAGGAAATATGGGATAAGTTTGTGTCAAACAAATCTGGATGTTTTTCCCATCTCTACATTGTGGGGCCTTGGGCAAATTAACTTCTGAAAGACTCATTTTCCTCATTTGTAAAATGGGGATGGATAATGGTAGTTCATACCTCATATGGTTATTTTGAATATTAAATGAGATAATCCATTGTACATGTATCACAGTGACTGATAGAAAGAAATAAATAAAAGCTATAATTTTTTTAAAAAGTATGTGTAAGACACAAAGCACTCAATTGGTGGGAGAATGTGGAGTACCTTAATTTGTTTAAATAGAGCAATATCATCTCCTCAGTAGGTAGTTCAAATAGTAATCATGATGGGATTTGTTTTGTTTTCTCCCAGAGTTGTGAGAAATGTTTTAGAAAGTCAAAGAACTTTAAGCTTGCTGCACTGATACTGTGAGAATACAGAATCTTAGATCAAGGGATGAAATACAGAAAGGCACCTCTTATTGGCTTCATGTCCGGACCAGCCGAGAAGCTAAGCTGTTTCACCCAGTCTTGCATTAAATACTCAGATATTTACCCATAATGTTTGTACCCGTCATTAGTACCTGTTATAGCTAAAGTTTCTAAAACAGCCAGGTGGAGAAGGGAGTCAAGGTGAGGCAGGATATTAACTCTACCCCATTCCCAAGACAATGGCAAAGAAAGCACCTCACACCTGGCAGGTGGCAGAATGAGCAGCTGCATGTCATTGTGTGGAGCTGGGAAGCCCATACCTTTTGGGGAAGCACGCTATATTGTCTCCTGCCTTGTGTACTATCTGTAAATTTCCTACATTCTTTGCTGCTGTCAGTGTCTTTTGGCATCTTTTTGTCACCATCCTGTGTAAGAATCATACAGCCCACATTCCCACATAATGTTACAACTGGCTGAACTGCGTGGTAGTAGTTTTTCCCTTTTAGTTGAGGCATAGCTTCTCCTGTTTGCTACACTGCCCACAACTCCCTACTATCTTTCATACTAGATAAATTTCCTGCCTGGCCCATATGGCATTTGGATCCTGCTCTAATTAGACTTTGGCAGTGGTGACACACTGGGAGTGTCTCAGTGGTCAGTTCAGAATTCTACCCCCTTTCCACTCACCAAAAAAGCAGCTAG
>JAQZBX010034415.1:0-25001 GCA_029593785.1 Cabassous unicinctus
CTCTGTACTTCTGAACCTTTACTTTTGAAATTGAAACATAGTCTAGTATTATAGGTTGCCTAAGAGTTACCTCCTGAGAGACTCCTTGTTGTTAAATGTGGCCTCACTCTAAGCCAAACTCAGAATTTTTTTCTTTTTAAAGAAGCTTTAGATTACACGTTGCATAAAAAATATAAGGGATTCCTATATACCCCAGCTTTTCTCTCCCATACTTTCCCACATTAACATCTTTCATTAGTGTGGTACGTTTTTACAATTGATGAATACTTATTGAAGTATTGCTACAAATCATGGACTATAGTTTACATTATAATTTACACTTAGCACCACACAATTTTATAGCTGTGACAAAATGGATAATGGACTTTATCCATCATTGCAATGTCAAGCAGGACAATTCCAATGTCCCTAAAATGCCCCCATCTTACCCTTATTCTTCCCGATCTTTCCGCTCAGAACCATTGATAGCCGCTGCCTTTATAAAAGTGAAACAAGTTCTTCCACTGCTAGAATAATAATGTCTATAATAGATTAATAATAAAATAATAATAAATCTACTTTAGACAATTGTTCATTCCCCAAACTTGAGAATTTTGGATGGTGATGCCCACTCTGTTTCTAATGAAAGCAGACTTAGATCCCATGGGACAGATTGATGAAACTATCTTGCTTGCAGTTGCAGACACACTCTTTTCCTTGGGATGGGCATTGTCCATCATCATGTACGTGTTAGTTGTCCTGGATGAGTACAATGAACTGGAGAGTAGGTGTTGGCTGCAACTCTGATGAGATGAAGAGCTCAACTGGCATATGAACAAGCCAAAAATTTAAGTCTCTGGGACTTATATTTAACAAGTATATTGTTAATTATATGTTCAAATAAAAAGGGCAGAAGAGCCAAATGTAGGGAAATTATAAATGGGTCTAACTCTTTTACATTGTGAGGGCATAAATCCAGAAATAAGGCACACTGACAGGGTGTCAAATTCCTGAGATGGTCAGCATGTTTGCAGTCTCTAAGGGTCTCTATAGCCCTCAGGTGCCACTGTTTGAGGCACTGTTTACTGTTGCAGTCAATGAAATCCTGCTGAGACATACATATGTATGATCTCTGGAATGACCTCTCAATTACTTTTGAAATCTCTTAGCCATACAAACTAATTTGTAATTAATATTTCCCCTTTTTGGTCAAAGTCCTTTTCCAGATGCATCACTAGTCAACATTTGGTAATAATCCCTCTGTGCCAGAAAAGCTCATCCCGATTTCTTAAGCTATGCAGGGGGGTAGGTAGTGAATCTACAGGCTGAGGCTGATTTAGAGAGAGGCCTCATTTGAGCAACAAGGAGGCTCTTAGGAGGTAAATCTTAGGCAACCTATTATATTAGGCTAGTTTCAATATCACAAGAAAGGGCACATAATTATGATCATCCATATCAAGGGCCTGGCATAATGGTCTATTGCCCTTTCTTAGGCACTGTCCATGTATTCAGGAGATTCTTGCCTCTGTATTAGAGAAAGAATCAGGACTCCCCAGGATGGAAATTCAATATTTTTTTGGTTATTGTGTGGGTCTCCACCCACCAAGACAATGACCCATGAATAATTGAACATATTCATATGCCGTAGAAGCATGTTCCAGGTGAAACCTTCCCACTACATGCCCCCACCTTGCACCAGTGATCTTCCTCTGCCACAGTTGTGACACTTCTAAAATTCAAAACTTTCAAACATAGCCAAAACACCAATGCACAACATTGTGAAAGTTTAAGTGAATATACACTGAATTATATAACTAAATGTGGTTAATGGAGGAAATTTTGGTTTGTATACACCTGTAGCAAATTGATATTGTTTATGAATTCCAAAAAAGATATTGGGTTATGTTTGTGAACTGATCTGTCCCTCTGGGCATATAGTGGCTTCAGAGATTTTGCTTTTACTTGATTAAATAATGATTAAGGCTTTGGTTGGGCCACATCAGTAGGACATTAAGACCTTGCCCCCTTGGTGAGTGGGAACTCACAGGGGAACCACACCACAGAGAAGGAAGGTTGGAGTTTTGAGCCAGACCCTGGGACATAAGCACAAAGAGAATCAGAGCAGCTAAGCCTAGAAAGAACAAGTCCCAGGAAGAGGGGAACCGAGTTATCCTGAACTCTTGGCAGATGTCAGCAGCCATCTTGCTCCAACACATGGCAACAGACTTTCGTAAGGGAAGTAACTTATGGTTTGTGACCTGGTAACTGTAAGTCTCCACCTCAAATAAATACCCTTTATAAAAGCCAACAGATTTCTGCTACTTTGCATCAACACCCCTTTGGCTGACTAATACAATATCTTACTGAAATTAAAAATTTTAAAAATTAACCACGAAAATTAATAATAAAATAAAAGTAATAAAAATTAAAATAAAAATAAAATAAAATACATTCATTGTGTCTTTCGTCACTGTAAGATCTGTTATCTTTTATATAGAGGGACAATTTCTTCCATATGTTCCCACAGTGTCTTACTATTTTTTTATTTATTTCAATGAAACTCTAGGTTACAGAAAAGTCACATAGAAAATATGGGGGATTCCTATATACTCAATGCCCTCCCTCTCTCCCATTTTCACCCATTGATAACATTTTACAGTGGACACTACATTTATTACAATTGCTGAACAAATTTTGAAACATTGGTATTAACCATGGTCAATGGTTTACAGTGTAATTTACATTTTGGACCATACATTTTTATAGGTTTTGACAAAATTTAAAATGGCCTGCTTCTATTATTACAAGATTATGCAGAACAATATGAATGCCCCAAAAATGCTCTATGTTCCTATTGGCAACCTTATAAACCCATATATCATTGTACAATTTATTTTGGCACTTAGATTAAAAAATTATAAATATTTCTATAACATGTATATCAAATGCAAGTTCTTTATTTCATTTTTTCCCACAGCTTATAAATTATTCCTGGAATCAAGCACCAAGGGGGAGTGCAAATGGGATTGCAGTATGCACACAGCTGCATAGGGAATCATTCTCAGGGAAGGCAACAGGAGAGACCTAAAGGTGCAATGAGAACCCATCTCTAGGGTAGGCCCAGCCCTCAATTTATATTTCTACCTTCTCCTGACATGCAAAGAATATATAACAAAAAATTTCCTTCTCAAAATGATCTATATAAATTTGTATTATTCATTCAGGAGGTAATACAGTATCTACAAAAATTACTATTTATTATAACACTACATCCTTGATCACACTTTGTATTTTACATTTCTTTTATAATTTTCCAAAGTTAGAGTTGCATCATTTAATGTTATCAAATGCCTGACTATTACTCATTAAAATTTCTCTTCACTCTGTAATTCTCTTCTATGATTGCCCATATTAGCTAGTGATTTGAATTCAAATCTCTTTTTAATGTCACCTATGATGCAAATAGTATTCTAAGCTAAAACAATATTGACAAGTTGATAATTCAAGATGACAAGATAATTCAAGATAACAAGTTGACAAGTTCAAGATCAAGGCATAATTTTCAAAATTTTAAAGTCTGCATTTTTCCCTCCACTAGTGGAATATATATGATATTGGGACAAATGTTAAATAATTGTTCTAATAAAACATGCATATAACACTCTGAATATAGAGTTATGGTATGGCATTCATATGATTTGCCCAATATTATTTTGGCATGCTTGACAGAAAATAGTATGAAACAAATTCTATGATTACATAATTTCTTCATGCCATCCCACTAGAGATAAAATTATTTTCTTCAAGAACATAAATTTCTCTGAGGGCAGGATAGTATCAGATTTGTATCCCTAACCTAAGAATAATTGACTGTTATCCATTCTCAATACAAAATGTGGATTGTTTTTCTGTCACCACCACATTCTACCCTCATTTCTTCAACAAAAGCCCTCAATTTCTCACATCCTTGCCACCATTCAAGGACAGGGCATTGTCTCTTACCTGTTTCCATGGCCCAAATTGTCGTGAAAAAAGAATATTAAAAATAAATCAGTTCCTACCTAAAAGACAAGTTGAGGTGGTTTGAAGCAGTATGTAACCAAGAAAGGTATGTTCTTAAAGTAAATCCATTCTTTTGGGTATGGACATACTTTAAATAGGAGCTTTTCCTGAGGAGGTTCTTTACTAAAGTCATGACACACCTTACAGTGGGTAGGTCTGAATCCTCTTATTTGAGTCCTTTATAAGAGAATAAAATTCAGATGAAGACAAGAGAAAGGCATGCAAGCAAGTAGATGAAAGCAATGATGACCGGAGGAGAAAGGAGGGACCTGCATATGCCATTACGTGCCTTGCCATATGATAGAGGAGTCCAGGATTGATAGCTAGAAACTGTGCTTATTGAAATCTCTCAACTTAAGAAGCTTTGAAAATTCTAAAATTGAATGTACTGGTTTTCTATTCATCTAATTTTAGAAGCTTACTCATCACACTTAGTTGCCTGAAAAATATTAACCAGACCTTCTCAGTTTTGCTTACCAGAAAAATATAACACTTTAAAGCAAAGCCAAACATAATGGTATAAATCTATAACTTTCCCAGAGATAAAAATTTGATATCCTTGAACAGTTGTTTAAGAAAGAAAACATGATGGCTTTGCACCTGTATAACTGTATGTAAACTGTGGTTTATTAGCTGCTGAACTCAAGGACAAGTTGGATGTGTTTGAGACAACAAAGAACTGAAAATTTGCATATATCCTCCTCACAAGACACCTGGCATCACTTTTTCTTTCACTTGCTTTTCTTCTCAACTACCCATTTTCTTTTTTTCCTGTAGAAAACTCCAGGCTCCCATTTTCACTTTGAACTGGTTTTCGGAAGATTCCCCCAGTTCCCTGTTTATGAACTCAAGATAAACCACCTTCTCACTAAAAGACAGGTTTTTCCTTTGTTGTGTGGAATTGGCTGAGCCTGTCTATTGGTAACAGCTGTCTTTAAGGTAACAATTTGGTGACTTTGGCTTCCCTGAAGGGCTTCCCTGAAACCTTCAGCCTCAAGCCTAGCATTTGCCTGGGTATTTCCCTGAAGTACCAGAGCTAGAGGTTCTGGGTGAAGTTTCTGCCATGAGCAGACACTGGATGCTTCATGTGAAGCTCAGTCTGGGCTTTTCCTTGTGCTAGGTAAGTGTGAAAATGCTCTCTTCTGATATTTGCTTAATTTTATTTTGTTGATATGCTCATTCAGAGAAAACTGCTTAATTTGTTTTCAGTCTGCTCACATTGAGATTGTTGGATTAGCTTTATCAGTCTGCTCATGCCAAGGGGACTATTAATTTTTAAGTTAATCTGAGCTAATGCATATGGATCTGGTGCATTTTGTATCCCATTATTGGTGATCTCAGATTTGGGGTTCTCCTGTTGACTATGTGTATTTGCATTTTGTATTTTGAATTTGGGGAATCTGTTGATTTTTAAGAACTCCTATTCTTTTGTTCTGTCTTTGTAATTTCTGTTGATGTTGCCTAGCCATGGGAAACTCTCAGGATGTGCTATATCTCCTCTGGGTTGTATTTTGAATAGTCTAAATTTGTTGGAGACCCCCTTAAGAAAAGAAAATGTTTTTCTATTGCAATATTGCCTGCCAATGTATAAATTGGATAACAGTGAAAAGTAAAATGAGTCTTTAAATTTCAATACTATCTTGCAATTGAATTTGTTTTTTTAAAGAAATCAAAATAGGTATAGTTTAACTGCTAGAGAAAAAGAAAAACTTAGCAACATTAATGTTATAACTTTTGTTTCCATGTTAAATCTAACTAGATCTGGATAGCCACATTAAAACAATTGGTGCATTTAAAGTTTAGTAACTTTTAAAATGGCTAACTCAATGAAAGTAAAAGAAAAAAGTTATATTTGCATATGACCAAACTGAATTATTATTCTGACAAATTTCCTTATTATTTTTTCTAATTTAGAAATCAGTTTATTTAGAGATTTTATCTTTTCTTAAATTACATTTCAGTTAACAAAGATATTTACATGGGTATACATGGGAATTCATCCCAGTTATTTTACAGTTCATACTTACAAACCCCACCCTGTCTTCTGTGCAAAGTCACACTGGATGTGACTATTGACTGAAAAGGGCCTGATGAACAGGCTATTTACACATTCACAGTAAATGGGTTTATTTTTTCATGTCTGCACAATACAGTACACACAAGGAGGCTGAGCCTCCCAGAGAATGTTTTGCAATATATTTACCAAGAAGACTTTGCAAAGTCCAGAATGAAAAGCTATTAATCATAGGTGAAAACTACAGTACTTCCTTTACATCAGTTTACATTTTTTCTTCACATTTTTATAATACAAAGATATTTTATTGAATTACTCCATAACCAGTTCAAGATAATTTGTAAATATGTAAGTTACTACAATTTGCATTACACATCATAGTAGTTTCTACCATTTGATTTTTGAATATTAATATTTAATCACTAGTATTCATAAGGTAGTAAAAGGAAGATGTAAGTTTGAACTTCTTGCAGAAAAGTTATGAGTCTCTAACGCTGTGCTACAGAAATCATTTTGTGAGTACACATTTTATTCAAGTATTGTGAAAAGCTAAGGCCACTTTTTTTCAAGACAAGATAGTGAACAAAATTGTTTTTATCAATAGGCCACAACATTCTTATAAGCAATGAAATCACTTTTGAATGGTAATTTATCAGAGACCTGAAGTCACCGGAGTTTAGGTAAAAGATAAACAAATTACCTTCCTTATGAATTACTTTTGAGCTCTCCCCAGTTTTCCCTAGAGTAAAAATTCCTTTTTAGACCTGAAAAGGGAATCTATACCCTGTACTTATTTAGCCCGGAGTTAGGTATCCTGGATAGCACAAATTATTTTTGACTCAGCAATAAATCTGAAGACTATTTTTGGTTTACTACTACATACTGATGGTGCTATTCAAAAATATATCACTATCGGTGTAAAGATATTTTCCTTAGAGGAATTATTAAGAGTGAAAGAGAACAGAAGTGGGCTGGGGAGAAGGAATACAGATTAGAAAGAGGAAATGTTTAGATTCTTGTTTAAGAGGCAGAACTTGATTAGAAAGATCCCAGTATTGAACAAGTGGCTGGATATCCACATTTATCATTCCTAATTCTAAAATTAAACCCATTTTCAATTATATATATAAATAGTTAAAATAATGAATTTGATAATTATACATTCTTGTGTCAGTGTGTGTGTTTGCTACCAAACTATGGATCATAAATTCTAGGAAGGAGTAAGACTAATCTATTCCTGTTTCTCATCTAGAACTGAGGTTTCCTAAGATAATAAAGACAGTGGGGAAAAGTTAGGACACTTACTGCCACATTCTTGGCAGCAATTCTTATTAGGGGATTCTTAAGTCCAGATCATTGATTCCATGGCCTTATATTACTATTTTTTTCCTTTTCTGGAATCATAATATCATGAGGAATAAACATATCTTTCTTAATAAAAATTGATTTTAAGCTCAAATAATGAGGATGCAGAAAAACAACTGATATTCCTATTATAATATTTTATTTGTTTATAAAAAAATTACAGTAACTGTAAAGTTTCAGTATCATAAGGACAATGTGATCCTACATACAGCCAAAGGATATAGACAAGATGTTTTTGTCTTCCAAAAAACACAAACATTTTGAAGGAAAAGCCTTTGTTTTTCCTCAGCCACATGAAAATAATATTTTACACTTGTGATTAATAACACCAAGAAACTCTTGCTTCTTTTAGTCAATTTGCTTATTATGGCTACAGGACTTCAGCTCAACACCAAAAGCCCAGAAGAAATCCTGGTAATATATCAATCTTAGCATTTCCCCAGGTCTAGTAACATTTCAGTGCTTTCCTTATTTGTCAAGAGCTATCATACCAGTCAAATATTCCAATGATTATTTCACTAAGTTTCTCATAATGACAAGACAAAACCAAAGAGAAGTGGAAGTAGGCATAGTGAAAATTTTAAGATGAAAAGGCAAGTTTGGAAGAAAGATGCAGAAATGAATGAACATGTACACTTAAAAACTATGCCATCTTTGGGTTTTTAAAAACATATTTTGAAGCTATGAAATTCTAGGATATTTGCAAATATGAATCCAGTGGATGTCTTATATCATGCTTCTAAACAGGAACTTCAATATTAAGGTATTTGCATTCATGCCTAAGGTAATCCACATTCTTCTAGATTACTTGAAGAGGGATAGCACTTATTGAGAGAAACCAGTCAAGAACACAAGATTCTGAGGTCACAGAGAGAATTCCTTATGGTCTAATTTAGTAGTTGGAGTTTATATATATATATATTTTTTTTTCAGAATAAGGTAATAGTTGTGAAAAGCAATGCTGCAAGAGAGGCAGAATTAGGTTTTACATAGTCTTTAAATCATTTTACTCTATTCCTGCTACTGCAGGTGATCTGGGTAAAGCTCATCATCTTTTCACTGAATTAAACTCACTTCTTCAATATGTGTATGAGTTTGTTCAAACCATAGGTTTCCTGTGCAAAGAGTATGAACCATCAAAGCTTCAAGACAGAACTTTAAATATTACAAGAAGAGTCTTTTACTTTTAAATATGGACACACATTTTCAACTTAATAATTTATTTTAAATAAATTTTTAAATGGTGCTTAAGTGCAAAATAAGCACAAAACAATAGACAGTATCTTTATGTCTCTGGTTCACACACTCATTTCCTACATCATCCAAGTAACAGTGTCTCTGATTTCTTGAGTAGAGATGGGAGTTGAAGGTTTGAAGGCCAAAATGAATTATTTTCACTTTTACCATTCCTGGATGCCTGAGATGGTCCTGATTATCTGACTCTGGGAGCAGCTGGTAGAGGTTCAGAATGAGTAAGAAAAGTACATGGGTAAAACAAGGGATGGAAGAACCAGCCCTGCATCTATCCTGTGAGCCCAGTCTTCAGTGAGGCATGTCTTTGTTTTTATTCCCATATAGAGAAAACTGAAAGTAATGCAAAGGTTTGAAATTCTTTTAATAGTGCTCAGATTGCAAGGCTACCACTCACTTCTGTTAACTTGACAGTCCATTTGGTGCTGCTAAACTGCAATAATAGAAGAAAATGATCTTCAAAAAGAAATGAACTCCAGAAGTTGAAATAGGCACACAATATTAAACTGCCTATTTAGAAGTGGTTAAGAGCTTAATACTGTTTAGAGACTATAATGTCCATTTTTAACTTTCATTGCGTAGGCCAACAATAAATTCAAAAATGATATGATGCATATATCTATATAACTTCTCTTCCTTGACTTCAGACTTGAGGACGTGATACCATAGTCTAAGCTAAGAGGTAATTCTGGTGTTTTCAGCCCTCATCTGAGACCTAGCATTTATAATATGGGTCAACATCAGGAGTAAAACAAAAAATAATCAATTAAACCAGTGGACAGTCTCTAAAGGCAAAGGCTGTAATACCAGATATACATTACTGTCCCATGAACTCCAAACCAGTAGTCTTTATATATAGGTACAAGGTCTGGAAGCACTCTTCCTATGATAGAGATGGGGTATATATCAGGAGGCAGAAAGGCCCAGAACTCATTTGTTTTATTTTTTAAAGAAATCAAAATAAGTATATTGTAACTGCAAGAGAAGAAGAAAAACTTAGCAACATTAATGTTCTATGTTTTGTTTCCATGTTAATTCTAAGTAGATCTGGATATGGTAATTGTATGTTATAAGAGATTTGATTAGAGACATTTTCCAAAATCATTTTGGTAGCTTAAGATTGAAAGATATAAAGAATTTGTTTTTTCTTTTTATTAAGGAAAAAGAAAGTAATCTTGTACTAAGATAAAATGACTGGTAAGTAAGAAAAAGGAATATGTGGGACAAAAATTGAAATGAATATAGAAAATGCAGGTGAATGGAATAGGAATTTTTTGTCGTCAAACTTAGGTAAGATTTGATGGGTTTATCTATTAAGGTTTAAAAGCCTTCATATCAATATTATAATCAATATCTCTTAGAGTGACAAATTTTCTTAAATCATTAGACTGTTTGGTAAAAGGTTATAAAAGTTTTCTCCTGAATAATTGATATACAAAGAAGAAAATCTGTTTTATCAAAATAACTTCTTGTAATTTATCCTTATGGTGTCCTTGGTTGTTTAGGAAAAACAAGTCTTCTCAGTTTTAAAGGAACAGAATGTTCAAACCTAACAACATTTGTCATTTTGCTTTCTCAAAGTCAGACTCTCTTGTGCATTTAAACCAGCCCAAACACCATGTAAGTGGGCTCTCCATTTGAGCAATTGGCTAGATCAGTCACTATGACCCCTAAAACAATAAAATTTTCTGCCACATCTAGTCATTCTTCTTAAGTAGATTGAAATACATCGCTGTTTCAGACTCCTGCAGCTCTGTCAGGCAGCAATGACTCAATGTTACCTCCAGAGCAGTTCTGTTTCTTAGTACCAGAGGGCACTATGCACCAGGTTTGTGGAACACTGTAGCCTCTGGGTTATGCTAGCTGTGTAAGGATTTTACCAAGTGGAGCAATAGTCACCAGAGTAATGTGAATAAAACTGTAAAAAATACAATTAGCATTACTGCCTGCTCTTATGGAGGGACAACATGTATGATATTTCAAACATTTGCAGGTTTAGATCTAAACCACCCTCCAAAATGATATAAGAACTTTCTTCTCCCCTAATCAGCAGGAAGTAACTGCAGAAGATGAAACTTCCACCCATTTTCCTCATATGAGGAATATTTGTAAAACATATCATCATAAGAATAAGAAGAACATAAACATAAGGGGGATATGATAGCTGGAAAATGTACTTATTAAATTTTCTCCATTTAAGCACATTTGAAAGTTTTAAAATTAATTGTACTGTTTTTCTATTAATCTAATATTTGAAGTTTACTCTTGGCATTTATTTCTCTGAAAAATATTAATCCATTAAGCTTACAGGGAAAAGATAACATTTACCAGCAAAGCCAAACAGAATGGTATAAATCAGTAGCTTTTCCAAAAACAAATAGTTTTATATCTTTGAGTAGTTGTATGATAAAGGACCCATGAACACTTTGTACCTGCATAACTACATCTAAACTGTGGTTTATTAGCCATTGAAATGAAGGACAAGTTATATCTGCTTGAGAAAACACAGAACTGAAAATTTGCATGTACCCTCCTCACAAGAACCCAGGCATCATTTGTTTCTTTCTTTACTTGTTTTTCTTCTCAACTACCCCGTCTTCCTTTTGTTTTTCTGCATGTAAACACTAGCTCCATTTTCACTTTCAACTGGTTTTGGGAAGATTTCCCGAGTTCCTTGCTTGTGGACTCACAATAAATCACTTAATCAATAAAAGCCATATTAGTCCTTTGTAGTGCAAGATTGGGTGGGCCTGGCTATTGGAAATAGCTGTCTTTACTTTAACAGGGACACTAGGGCCAGCCTCTGGGAAGAAAGCATCACCTTGATGACATTTCAAAACACTAAACTTGTAACCTAATAAATTCACATTTTAAAATTCCAGCCAATTTCATGGTATCTGCCTTCTTCAGCAAAGAAAACCAAAAGTATTATAATCTTGAAGAGGTCAATAAACATTGAAGAAACAAATAATGCCAATGTATTTTAATTATTCCAGAGAATGCTAAAATATGAAAGTTACTTTTCAAATGGGCACAATATTGAAATATTGTTAATATTGGTATTCTAAGTTCTTACCATAGTTTTAATACTTGTGACTCTACTTTTGTTCCCTCCATTACTAATTGAATGAGTTTTTCATTTTTTCATTCTTATATTTGTATACATAGTGCATTTTTATGGCTAATTTAATTCTCAAGTACTTTATATTTTTTATCCCTTGTGGAATTGGAGAATATTTAAAATACATTTTCTAAATATTTTTGTATGTTTGTATAGATAAATGTTATTAATTTTCTTCCTATTAATTTGTACCCTAATACTTTACTGAATTCACAAATTTTTTTTTATCACTTTTCAATTACTTACCTCGTGCTTTCCAATAAACTACAATTACACAAAGGAAAATTATTTCTCCTTTTTTCCACAATTCATATTTCCTATGCATTTCTCATAACCAAAATTTTAGATATTATAACTCATAAGGTCTAACATACAGTGGCCATAACTCGAAGAGGGAGACTCCACAGTTCAATGGTTCTCTAATTACAGAGACAGAAAACCTGGGCTTGGAATTTGACACTGCCACTTACTAATTGTGTGACATTGACCATTTCATCAACTGTCTCTCCTGCCTCAGCATCATCATTGGAAAAATAAGATGATAAAATACTCATCTTATACAGTTATGATAGACTTTTAAATTGACATCAAAACTTCAGAAGCATGTTTAATGAGACCCGTAATTCATCCTTACTTTTATTCTAACACTGGCTGTGGATCAATAGATTCTCAGATAGATAAGAATCGTGATTGTCTTTACTGAGCCAGTAATATTCTGGTAGCTTGTTTTAAATACTAAAATGAGCTATAATAACTGTAAAATAAATTGAGTATATACTAACCTGTTTTGAGGTAACACAATTACTAGACATAATAATTTCCTAATGAAGAAATAAAGCAATGAATCATATTTTTATGTTATTACCTGAGTCCCCTTAAACATTTGAATTTTGGACTTAATCAAAGACTATTTTTGAGCATTGTAAAATTATAAATCATTAGATTTTATTTTCCTTTTCATTGTTGAATTTTCTTTTCTATCTTAATAAAATTTATTTATCTTCCATGCTCACCATTTTCCAGGGATTTAATTTATAATACCATCCATTCAATAGTCTTCAGAATTCTCTTCAGCAGGTATTACTTTTAATCTGGAAAGAGATCTGCATATTGAGAGATCCACATTCCCAGTTTTCTCTCTGAAAGCCAATCCACTCCAAATTCCAGGGGGTCAGAGTCAGTGGACACCTAGAGGAGAAAATTCTCTCTTTGTTAATTGTTTATCAGCTACTTTCTATCACTGAGCATGCACATTAAAAAATGCATTTTTTTCTAGTGATTAATAGAGGTAAGCATCCGAATTTTTGCTTTTCCATTATTCCATACTCTATATAGATATTGAGAAGCCACATGTCCTTCCACCAGGTATTACTGTTCTTAAACTGATCAGATATTTATCCACTAATGAAGCTTAATTTCAATGCATAAGATTTATGCAACCAATAGTTGAAGCCAATGGATGTCTTTGTGAGACTATCATCGAGAAAAATGTTTGATTAAAGTGAACTGATGGACTCATTAAAATTATGCTTGTAAATATTATGTCAAAGGAACAAACTAAATAATTTAATATGTTACACTGGAATTTTTATCATTTTAAACAGTTTTGGAAATTTCTAAGGTCACCTAGGCATTGGTAAATAAAGCAGATCATTGATGTGTTGGTTTTGGACTACAGTGTTTGTCTGCCTACCCTAATACACTTTCTTCTAGTTTGTTAAACTGCTCAAGCAGATACCATGAAATGATTGGCTTTAACAACAGGAATTTATTAGTTTACAATTTAGTGTTTCAAAGCTGAGAAAAATACTCAAATCAAAGCATCATCAGCAATGTTTATTTTTTTTCCTGAAGACCAGCTGCCAGTGATCCTGGAGTCCTCTGTCACATGGCAAGTCACATGGAGTTGTGTTCTAGTCTCTCTCTTCTGGGTTTTATTACTTTCAGCTTCTTGATTCTGTAGTTATCTCATCTCTTCATCTCACTTTGTTATATTATAAAGGATTCTTGTAAGAGGATTAAGATCCAAATTGAATGAGATGGGTCACATCTTAAGTTAAAATCATATTCACCAAAAGATCTTACTTAAAATGAGAACACACCAAAAGGAATGGATTTAATTTAAGTACATACTTTCCTCCAATCCATGTAGCTTTATATCAACACAAAAGTAGAAGGAAAGATATCTCAGTTTGGTATCAGAATCACACAGAGGCAGCTTCACTATTATGTGTCAGGTGATTTCACTGAAAGATGATATTTAAATACTGTCAGAATTGGTAGAAAAGTAAAGGGGATGACAATGAGTCACATTTTATAGTTTGCAATATTGAAGCTCAAATTTATTTGTAGCTTCCCCCATTTTAGGTAGCCCAACTCTATCAGAACATAACTAAGACTTAGTTTTCTGTAATCCAATGATTAATCAGGATTATTTTTGTGGGATTTTTTTTTTTATTTTATGTACTTGATTCACTACTCATTTAAGTGAAATGTTAAGGTATATGGAAAGAATGGATTTGGAATCAGAATAGTCTTATAAAGTCAAGTTTTATCCTTAGATTTCATGGTGAGAAGGCTAGAAAAGGACCCAGTTGAGTAGGAAAGACCAGGAGTTCCAATTAGCCCATGGCCCTTTAGAGTAGCATTCTGGATAAATCTTTAATTTCAAGAAAGTCCTTGTAATTCCAAATGAAAGGGAAAGGAGTAGGAATGGATGAATGGCCTAAAATTGGTCTAGAATATATACTTTCTCTCCACAAATCAAGTGTAAACATACACTTTTGTTCTTGGGCAGTCTTTGAGAACACAACAGTGTCAATATGAAGCAAGAATTCTTTTCTTCCCTCTCTATTTGCCACATCTTGTTATACTGTCTCTCCAAGACCCTAATACTTGACTCTCAGTAGAGAGAGAGAGAGAGGTCTAGGTACACTTAACAAAGGTGCACCCTCACTGCTTTGGTTGATTTAAGTTCAGGAACTTAGAATCATAAAAAAAATTTGTTCTGAACCTGAAGAGAATTCCACAATTCAGTCCTTTTTATCCTCAGATGATATATGAATTTAAAGTATGCAGAAATGAATGCAGGAGACTTTTATGAATTATTTAAATAAATAAATTTCACAGCTAAAAAGAATTTACTAAAATTTTTAAAGGTATATATACCCATTAATGATCCATATATATGTGTGGAGGGGAAATGTGCAATGTTATATACTCATTTGTAAATTCTCTGCCATTTCATTTCTTAATAGTTTTGCAATATATTTTTTAAACATAATTATATATGTTTTTCCTCTTTTAGAAACATAAAAATGGGATTATTCAGTTAAGGAAATATGACCATGATTTTATCATCATCTAAATAAGAGATTATGAAAAGTCCACCTTAATTCAGTTGTGTAGAATTTTAGGTCTACTGCAAGAAAGTTAAAAAAAAAAGGACATGTGCCCTATTGGTGGTTCAGAATGTGGGTGTGTGTGACTTTGTGCAGTAAGTTAAGAAGGACTTACAAGTATAGCTGCTTGTTTGGGGTACCATGAATAAAAGCTTAAAAAAAACAAGCATTTATTACGGTATCAATAAGTTCTCTTAATAAAAATAGGGCATGAAAAGGCACTCATTTTAAAAATCAGTAGGCATTGCTAAAACACTTTAATAATGAATATCAAAAATATGTAGAAAGAGAGAATAATATAAAAAACTCAGGTACCAGAATATTCTTTTATTAATTATAACAATTTAAGTATTATCTAGGGTTCTTAAAGATTGGATATGTAATGCTAGAGAAGACAGTTTCACCTCCTTAATTTTTTAAAGGATAAATTAAATGTTAAGATACAATTCATAATAGATAAATGTATAAAATTTTTCTTAAGCATCAAATACACGGAATTTTAATAAATATGGGAGTATTCCCAACCTACATAAAGTTAGAGTACAGTAGGACCAATAATTTTTAGAAGCAGTACTCAATTTATCAATTAATATAATGTTGCACATTTTTTCCCCAATCATTTTCCCAAGGATTTGAATTTGATATGCTAAGATAATAGTCAAATTTCATTTTGTAGTTTACTTGATTTTATAATATTTATATTCTCGATCTTTGTAAGTTTCATGACACATGATAAAAATTAAGTCATTTATTAAAATCTGTACCAAAAACATATATATTTTATGAAATTTATTTCTTCTTTTCCCAAGATTGGTTTCTTAACAGGTTTTTGAGAAAACTGCATGAAGTAAGAAGCATCTTTTCTGGACAGTTTATAAATTCTGTTTATCTTTAGTTACTTGTTTTACATAGGCTAGCTTTAAACACAGTTTTGCATTTACCACTTTCATATTGCAATGAACAATTTTTTTCTCCTAATATTCCAAATACTCATAATTTCAAGAGTTTGGATAAACAACTTCATATGTTTATTTCACTATTTCAGTGATTCATTAATAGGGATTTCTGGTTTTTTTAATGATAATTCTAATTATAGTTATTCTTCACCAGATTTTTCTTTAGTTTCCATAAATGATAGGATCACAAAGAGAAAATTCTCCAAGTAATAATTTTAACATTTAAAGTTCAAGAGCTCTAAGTCAAATTAAAACAATATATAAGGAAATATTGGAAAATATCTCAGTAAGGGATATGGCCTTAGATATATTAATTGTTGCTATGAACTTCAAGTAGGGGGAAACATGGGATGTTGCATAATAAGTACAAAAAGTGGAATAAATCAAACAATCCAGGAAAAATATTTAGTTGAGCAGAAACCTATACTAAAATAATGGCAGCATCACAAAGCACAGTTCAGGGAGAGTAGCATTAAAAGAAGATGATGTAATTACTTCATATTAAAATTAACATATGAGGGAAAAAGATGTGGCTCAAGTGATTAAGCTCTGATCTTCTACATGGGACACCCCAAGTTTGGTTCCTGGTGACTCCTAAAGAAGATGAGAAAGACAGCAAGCTGACAAGATGGGCAGGTGCAGCGAGCTGATGCAACAAGTGACAAAAGTTACAAAACATAATGAGAGACACAACAAGGCAGGAAACAGAGATGGATCAACCAATTAGGTGTCTCCTTCCCACATGGTAGTTCCCAGTGCCTCCTAAAAAGAAGATCAGCACACAAAAATACAGACACAGCAAATGCAGACAATGAGGGGGTGGGGGGAAATAAATGAATAAAAATTATTTAAAAAATTAACATATGAAAATATTTTCTCATTCCATTCATTAAGATGATTTAAGAATTTAAATATTGAAGTAGAAATATGCCTGGTCATTCATTAGGCTAGGAAAACAGATAAAGGTAAAGCCAGATGCAAATTTAACAGAATGCCATGTTTCTCTTCAAAGACATTCCCCAGCTTTAAGGTTAATACAATCCTCTTCTTTGAATGAACGCTGTGTGTTTCTTTAACTCATGGAGAAGTGTAGCTGACTGAAATAATAAGTTATAATACATTTTGCTGGTTTGAATTTCTCCAGTAAGAATAAAGCATTCTCCTCTTCTCTGGAGTACTTAGTCACTTTGATTCAGAGAAGAATCTCAGCCTCCTGTCTTGGTTCAGATAATGGATTTCTCTTTAGACAGTCACATCACTTTAAAATTTATTTAAAATACTTGCTAATCAAATCTAAGAACACATCAAATGTATATACACCATGATCAAATGAGTTTTGTCCCAGGATGCAATGATGGTTCAACATAAGAAAATCAATCAATGCATTTCACCACATTAAGAGATCAAAGGAAAAAAATCACATGATCATCTCCAACAAGACAGAAAAATCATTCAAGAAAGTACAGCAAAAATTAACTCAAGAAGCTATCAACAAATGAATGTATAAACAAATGTGATATATACAATGGAATGTTACTCAGCTGTTAGAAGGAATGGCATATTGACACATGCAATAACATGGATAAATCTTGAAAACCTTATGTTGAGTGAAGTAAGCCAATCACTTAAGGACAAATAGTTCATGATCTCACTGATATGAACTAAGACTATTGAGCAGACTCATCAAGGTAGAGTCTGTAATTCATATGTCCAGGACATAGAGAAGAAAGAGTTATGAGCTTATGCTTAATCTGAGCAGAAGCTATCATAAGGTGGATAGTGGTGATTTGGCCATGGACAGGGTGATGGTGGTGCAGCTGTGTGCTTGGTGTTGATGGTTCTCATCATAAATTTGTTTCACAGTGGGTGTAGACCCACAGAATAAGTGACAAAATATTAAATTTCCATTCCAAAATACAAGCAAAGTGCTATGTCCTCAAGTAGAGTGGCAAAGAATCTCTCGAGTACACAGGCAGTGCCTAATAAAATTAAAAGAAACCAATATGCAAGCCTTCAAAATTAATGCTCGTATTTATGAATCTTATTCTTGTAAAATTGAAACTTAGCCTAATAATAATTATTACCTAAGAGTTGCCTTCTGAAAACCTCTTGTTCCTCAATTGTGACATTTCTTTAAGCCAAACACTGCAAATAAATCAACTAACATACCTCCATAATGGGACATGACTCCTAGGGATAAGCATCCCTGACATTGAGGGATTAATATCAAGTTCCAACCAGCTATGCATTTGGAGGAAGACCTTGACACAGAGGGGAAGCATTAAATGCAAAGAGTTTTAATGGCTCAGATATTTCAGAATGAGTTGGAAGGTCATTTCAGAGGTTACACTTATGCACATCTCAGGTGGATCTCACTAACTGCCACAGTAAACAAAGTCCAAACTGTGTTGGTCCTGAGGGTTCTAAAGACACCCAGACACTATAAGAAAGGCATACAACACTTGAAATCAGCACTTCATCATTGAGACTTACCTTATAATATATGACAACATATTTTCCCAATGTATCATAGTTAGAATTATTTATAATGTCCTTACACATGGTTCTTCTGCCCCTTTTATATGAACCTATATTTGGCACTATATCCATAAAATACGTGTCCAAGAGACATAACTTTTCAGTCTCTTCATATGCAGGTTGAGTCCTAATTCTCAGAGCAGTTGTGGTCAATACCTACTACCCAGATCATCAGACTTGCCCAGGATGACTAAAAAATGATGATAGACAATCCCCATCCTGAAAAACAAAGAGTATTTATAGCTGCAATTGAAACAGTTCCTATTACCTGCCCCATAATATCTAAGTCTCCTCTCAATCTGAAGCAGAGTGGACATCACTATCACAAAGTACTGATGACAGGGGAATGAAGAAATATAAGGGGGGATTGCAAACATGAACCAAAGTAGACACTGTTATTGTAGTAATGGAAGAAATTGGATTATTGATATAAGGATAGTGGTAGCCAGAGGTTCTGAGGGGAAGCGGACAGATGAATTGTTGGAATAAAGTACATTTTTAGGGTATTGGAATTGTTCTGCATGATATTGCAGTAGCAGATACCATCCATTATACATTTTTTTAAATCCTATAAAATTGTAGTCAAAAGTTTAAACATAAGTGGTGATAAATGAACCATTCACACATACAATGTTATTTATAGGGGAGGGGAAGAAAGGGGGAGCACGTTGGGTATATGGGAGACCCCTGTCTTTGGTACCTGACTTTTCTGTAACCTAAAATTTCTTTGAGGACAAAATGAAAAAAAAAAAGTAAGGCACTGGGGGGTAGTGTCACTTTACATATAGAACAATGGATCTTATAGTGCTGAAAGGGAAAGTCTTTAAAAATTTTTTTAAATATTTTTTCATTTTTATTATCCCCAATTTTTATTTTTTATTTTATTTATTTTATTTCTTATTTTCAAAACTATCATTATTATTCATTTTCTTATTAATCATATTTGGCTATTTTATTGGCTTTATCTTTCAAGAAGTTTCATTTTTTTATTTATTTACTTTTATCCATTTTTAAACCCACTCCCCCATTTTTGCTGTTTCTGTGTCCTTTCATTGGGCATTTCCTGCCCTCTCTTCTCACCCTTCTCCTCCTGTCTTCACTGGGATTTGATCCTCAGAATCTCCAATGTGGGATAGAGTTGTCCTACTGCCTGAACCACCTTAGTTCCTGGTTTTTCAATTCGTCTCGTCTTGGCTCTCCCTTGTGTCACTCTCCTGTTACATCATCTTGCTGCGTGGCTTGCGGGGCCTGGTGGTGCACCTGCGCACGGGTTCTGGTGGCTCACCTGAGGATGGGGCCTGGCAGTGCACCCACACATGGGGCCTGACGGCTCACCCACAGACAGGGCCTGATGGCTTACCCACTCACAGGGACTGATGGCACACCAGAGCACGGGACCTGGTGGTTTACCCACTCGTGGGGCCAGACACCTCACCCACTGACAGGGCCTGATGGCTCACCTGCTCACGGGGCCTGGTGTTGCACCTGCGTATAGGGCCTGGCAGCTCACCCGCTTGCAGGGCCTGGTGGTGCACCCACTCACAGGGCCTGGTGGCCCACATGCCTTCTATATTTTTCTTTTCTTAAAAATTTTATGGGAAGTCCCTGGGATTGAACCCAGTTCCCTCTATATGGGATATGGATGCCCAACCACCCAAGCCACATCTGTCCCCCACCTATATCTCTTAAGGTTGACCAAAGATACCCAAAGTTACAGTCTTTTCCCTTACAGGATGGTCATATAATAAATCAGGTTAGTTTATCATCAACATTCTAAAAACCAGACCTAGGGAGAAAAACTAGGTCTGAGGATACATGCATGGTTTCTAATATAGTGAATGTTTAGTCTATATTAACCACAAAATCAGGACAGCAAGAATATTCACATTGAAAAAGTTTTGGATCATAGATGGGTTACAACTGTGGCAAGGGAGGATCATTGGTGTGGGGTGTAAGAAACAGGGGATACTTGGGAGGAAGCCCACATGGGCATACATATAAGGCATATAAATATGCTCAAGTGTTCATGGGGCATTGTCACTGTGTGTGGAGATTTACACAATAACTGAAGGAATATCAAATTCCCAAGATGGGGAACTCTGCTGAATCCTCTAATAGATCGACAAGAATCCCCCAAGTACAGGGACCATGACTAGTGAAGGAGGATGGTCCACTGATGGACCCTTGATATTGATAACTGTTCATATGAACCTTTTCTCTTGAAATTGAAACTTAGTCTAGTATTACAGGGTGTCTAAGTGTTGCCTCCTTGGATCCTCCTTGTTGCTCAAATGTGGCCTCTTTCTAAATCTAACTCAGCATAAAAATACATTACCTTCCCCCCAGTGTGGTACATGACTCTTGGGGATGAGCTTCCCTGGCACTGAGGGATTACTACCAAGCACCAACTAGCAATGCAAATGGAAAATGACCTTGATCAAAAGGGGGAATACCTAAAGAAAATTAGTTTATATGGCTAAGAGACTTCAGTGTGAGTTGGGAAATCATTCCAGAGGTTATGCTTATGCACATCTCAGCAGGATGTCTTTGACTGACAAATTAGATACTACCTCAAATAGTGGAACTCCTGAGGGCTATGGACACATCCAGACCCAATCATCATGGCAGATAGCTCAGGAGTCTGGTGCCTTGCCAATGGACCCTACTTTGGTATTTATGTTCCCCAGTGTGACAGAGTTGGACTCAGTTTTGGTTTCCCTATACATGGCACTTTTGTTCTTCTATTTGAACCTATAATTAATACTAGAGTTGGTAAGTGTATGTCCAAGAGACTTAAATCTTTGTGCTGTCCATGTGCCAGCTAGGCCCTGAATCCCATCAGAGTTACCACAACTATTCTTTAGTTCCTTGGCCTCACCTAGATCAATTAACATGGAGATAACAATGGACCACTACTATACCAAGGAACCAAGAGTCTACAAATGCTTGCAAGAGAGTCCTATCCATTGGCCCCATGGTATTGCAGCTCCTTCTTAATTAGAGGTGAAGTGCACATCACCATACCATAATCCTCAGGATTGGGGAATGAACTATGAACTAAAGTAGCCTTACTGGTATTCTACTCTAGACATATTGTGATTCTTACAATGGAATAAATTATGTCACTGATGTACAGGAAATGGCCACTGGTGGTTCTGAGGGCAGGGAGATGGAAAAACAGATGTAATATGGGGGCATTTTTGGGACTTGGAAATTGTCCTGAATGACACTGCAATGACAGATACAGACCACTATAAATCTTGTGATAACCTACAGAAATCTGTGGGAGAGAGTGTAAACTAATGTAAAATTTAATCCAAGCTTAGTGGCAATGCTCCAAAATGTGTTAATCAATTGCAATGAATGTTGTCCACTAATGAAGAATGCTGTTAATGTGGGAAAATTTGGGATGTGTGGGAGCAGGGCAAATGGGAACCCCCTATATTTTCTATGCGACATTTGTAAAATCTAAGTATTTTTTAAAAAATAAGTAAATTTTTAAAAATTAGTTTAAACCATATTGTAAACAATAAAACTTGGCTAATAGCAATGTTTCAATATTTACTCATCAATTTTAACAAATGTACCACAATAATATGTTACCAATAGGGGAAAATGTGGGAAGGGCATGGATTTTTTTATATGGGAATCCCCCCACACTTTTTTAACTTTTGTGTATTCTAAAATTTCTCTAAAGTGAATGTTTATTATATGAAAAAAAGAATTGATGAAAGTCTGTTAAATATATACACGAAAGCAACCCAAATGAAATATGAACAATACCTATTAAAAATGAAAATACAGACAAAAGATAGTGGATTGTATATGTATTTTCTATTTATCTATCTAAATGCAGAGATAGAAAGAGAAGTAAATTTTAATTTGAAACCCAGGAAAATAAAAATTAATATTACATCAAATTACTATTTTGTTTTATTATGCAAAGGAGTGGCTATTTTTAAAAATACTTGAAATATATTAAATACTCATGTGGAGCTGAAAAAAACATACATAATACACTTTTATCCAATATATTTAGCAATGAAAATCAGTATATATACATTCAGGAACTATTTGACCATCTTTTAATCCTGAAAATGGTAGATGTCATAAACTAGCTTTGTTTCTTTGTGCATATGAAGAAATTTAAAAGAATGTTCATTATAAGCATTTAAAGAAGAGCAATTTTGAAACAATGTGATTTCCATAACTAGTTGGATATAACATGAATAAATATCAAACACATATTTCTGAGTGAAATTTAAAATTTCAGCAATGTATTTCTATAATGGATAAATCTGCCTAATTTTAAAGAACACACATAATAATAACGTCATAGCTACCCCAATTATATTTTCTCTTTCTTAAAACCTCTTGATTTGGGGAAATCCTGTTTTTCATCTATTTTCTTTTAGATTAAAGAACTATTGAGAGTGAGGGGGTGAGTGCTCAAAGCTTGGGGACTCCTCTGCTTCCCTAGGGAGGAGTCCGGCCCTGCCCCGGGTTCCGACCAATCCTGGGAGCCACGGGCTCGGAATGCTAGATCCAGAGGTAGGGCAAAGGCATAGATTTCCGAGTCCCGGATTGAAGATCCACGTGGGACCGCGTCTGTGAAGCCTCGAAGGCCCCGCAGGCCTGAGGCCAGGTCAGAGCTGACTAAGAGGTATTCAGAAGACAAACCATGGACCCACCGGCACGTAAAGAAAAAGCTAAAGTTAAAGAACCTGTCAGCAGAGTTGAGAAGGCCAAGCAAAAATCAGCCCAGGAGGAGCTGAAGCAAATACAAAGAGCAGAGATCTATGCCCTCAACAGAGTCATGACAGAACTCGAGCAACAGCAGTTTGATGAGTTCTGTAAACAGATGCAACCTCCTGGAGAGTGAGCCACCCCTGTCTTCAAACTAGATGGTATCCTGGAGGCTTGTTTTGTGAGCCTTGTTACCAGTTTTAAGCTGAGATGGCTCATTTGGAGCCTTACAGAACTAGACAAGAAGGCATTTGTGTTTTTCTTAAAACTGGATAAATCCGAACTGATTTCCTATAATAACTTCTGCTTCACTGGTTCCTCCAATCTGAATTGGCCCAATGCTTGCTGAAGAGACTTTTTTTCTTCTCCTAAGACAATAGATTCTTTTTTAAAAACAAAACAAAACATTTCTCAATTGCTTGTGGTGAAGCTGTGTATTCTCTCCAAAAATGCAAATAAAATATTAATAAAATGTTAAAAAAAGAACTATTGAGAAATTATAAATTCTATATCCCCATAAAAGTGTACATTTTCAGTCCTATTTTGCTGTTTAACAGAATTAAATAAGAAACAGTAACAGACTGCTACCATTAGTTTAATTGGTCCTTGCTAGTCTGAACTCAGTAAAATATCAGTGCCATTGTTGTCATTTAAACACAGTCTTTTTTTTTATAATTTTCCAGAAGGCAGCCTTCATATCCTTGTTCTTCAGGCTATAGATGATGGGGTTCAGGGTGGGTGGCACCACAGTGTAGGAGACAGACACTAGCATATCCCAAACAGAAGGAGACTCTGACACTGGCTTTAGGTAGGCAATTGATTCTGTATTGAGGAAAGCTGTAACAACCACAAAGTGAGGAATACAAGTTGAGAAGGCTTTTAACCTGCCTTCCACTGATATGATTCTCAGTACCGTAGAAAGCATTTGGATATAAGAAACTATGATGGAAATAAAACATACAAAACCCAAAGATGCTGCATCAATTATGGCTCCAATCTCAGCTAGGTACTTCTCTGAGCAGGAGAGTTTGAGTAATGAGGAGATCTCACAGAAGAAATGATGGACAAAATTTGACATACAAAATGGTAATGAGAAGGTCACAGTGGTGTTCAACAACCCAGAGACAATACCACTTAGCCATGATGCAGCCACCACCTGTTCACAGGACCTTCTTTTCATGGTGATCTGATAATACAGGGGGCAGCGAATTGGCACATATCGGTCATAGGACATCACTGTCAGCAATGCCAGCTCTGCACAAGCAAACAAAACAACCAAAAAAAAAAAAAAAACCTGCACCACACATCCCAGAAAAGATTTGAAGAATTTTGGGCCAGAGAATGAACAATGGCCTTGGGAACTGTGACAGAGGTGAAGCAAAGATCTAACAATGATAGGGTCCTCAGTAAGAAGTACATGGGACTGTGGAGGCCCTGGTCCAAGGTGGTAAGTATATCGATGAGAAGGTTGCCAATGAGAGCTGCCAGGTTGATCAGAAAGAACAGCACAGCATGGAGGGCTTGCTCCTCCCAGATATCTGAAAAGCTCATGAGGATGAATTCAGTCA
>JAQZBX010034416.1:0-25002 GCA_029593785.1 Cabassous unicinctus
ACCTCCAACAACATTACTTCTTAGGCTTTAGTCTGTGTCTTAGCGCTTGGCACTTAGAAGGTCCTCTGTGTGACGATTCCTACTACCACTATTATTTTTTACACATTTTGTGCAGTTTCCTCTGTTTTCTTCAACTACAGTGCTACAAGATGCCAAATCACAAAAGGAAGAGTAATGTAAACATGAATGTTAAAGAGTTCTGCATTAGGTACTTTATCTATGCCATCACAGTCCTCAAAACAACCCTGCAAGATATGTATTACTATGCTCATTTTATGAATGAGGAAATAGCCTCAAAAAGTACACTGATACTTTTTTTTTTTAAGATTTAATTTATTTATTTATCCCCACCCCTCGTTGTTTGCAGTCACTGTCTGTTCTCTGTGTCCATTTGCTGTGTGCGCTATGTGTTTGCTTGTCTTCTCTTTAGGAGGCACTGGGAACCAAACCCGGTGTCTCTCATTGTCTTTCCTCTTTGTGTCTCTTTTGTTGCGTCATCTTGTTGTGTCAACTTGCTGAGCCTGCCTGCCGCACCAGCTTGCCTTCTCCAGGAGCCACCGGGAACCAAACCCGGGACCTCCCATGTGGTAGGTGGAAGCCCAGTCACTTGAGCCACGTCAGCTTCCCTCACTAATACTTTTTATAAAGATTTTCACCATGTGTTGAGATAATTATATTTATATTTAGTCACTTAAAAAAGTAAGTAGAGCCTCCTATTCCTTAAGTATCTTTTTATTTAGGCAGCATTGTATATCTACTCATTGCATACAATCTTTAGAGAGAAGTGTTTCATAAATAATTTTGGAGTTTCTATAAGGAAGATTAAACATAAGTGAACAACCCTTATTTTTAAAATACAATTTGGACCCATACTAATTTCTCTCATCCAAATGGTAACTGAGAATAACCATTTGCTACTAGTCAATATTTCATGCATTTGTATACCAGGCACTTTCGAAGTGTTTTCACATTTTTAATAGCAATTTCCCACCATTGCCTCACTACACACATTTAATTCTGTTGTGCTTGTACCGCTCTTCATTTAGCTTCCATGGCATGCACTTGTGTGGGATACTCTACAGCTCTACCGCTCACTGTCCCCAGCCCCTGCCGCCACAGATCTCTTCATTTGGGTGAATTCCTATTTATTCTACAAGTCTCAGATGCGATGCCTTTTCTTGACAGACATTATTCTTGATTTCCCATTCGCTTTTGGTTGCCCTGTCCCTCTTGACTCCCTCATGTGTCTTCTTTCATAATTGCTTATCAGCTTATTTGCCTCTGATTCATTGGACTGGGAGCCCTTTGTGAGCAGAGAAAGTGTTCTCTTGGCTGCTATATCCCCAGCACCTGGCCCAGGGGAGGCACTTTACGAGTATGTACTGAAGTTATGAGGGAATGCATATTCCATCTGAACATAGAGCAGTTCCGGGCAATAGATAGCTCTGGGAGTGTGTGGGACTTTCTCAGGGACACAACAGAGTTTGTCTCATGTGCAGGGGCCAAGATCTCCTAATCCTGGTCTCTTGCCAGGCATAATGCTTTTATGTAAGACTACTCTTCAAGCTTTTTTCCCCCCAACCAACTGAAATGAACTTGGTGCCTTTAACTTTTCCTTCTAGGGACTTTCCCCAACCCTTCCATGATTGTTGATTGATATTTTATTGCTATTTATTTATTTATTTCTCATGCTGTATTTTGACAAGGTGTTAATAGGACAAAGCACATCCACATTTTTGGATGTTGTAGATGTCATCATGCTGCTTATTCATTTCTATCTAATAAATACATCAAAACCATTGATGCTGATGAGGAGTAGATTCTTCATTTGAGGGCTTTTGTATGTGTGATGGTATATATCTAAGGAGACATCAATGCGCAAGGTCATGTGCTCACTCTGCTTTACAGGACTGTAATTTGGGGGCTGCTCATGTTCTGAAGAATGTTGGGGGAAGCCTGATACTGTCATGAGGGCCAGAGATGTGTCTGAGTCTTCAAAGATAAAGGCCTTTCAGGGCCATTCCTCGTGATTCTTGAGTGAGCACTCTGGTATTCTAGTTCTTACTCACAGGAATGATTCTGTCACTTCCCACAGTTGTACAGTCACCTTTGTACCTGTTATTTCTTTGTATTATCTTTTTATCTCCTCTCTTCGGTGATCCATAGAGGTCATTTGCTTTTCAATCCATGCACCCACTCCTCCAATCTAGTTTCTTCTCAGGGCCATGCTTAATTCTTTCACATTGACTCATTAATTAAGTGAGAAGACTGTACCAAGTTAAAGTTCAGCATCTTCAGGACTCTCTGTGATGCAGTCCCTGAGGCTGCCCTGTTAGGAATGTCCAACTGGATCAAATGAAAAGCCTTTCTGATTTATTGATTTTTGTCTCTGGATTGAAATAGGACATTAATAAAGTATTGTGAATTTGTTCTCCACAAAGCTAGACTAGTCTTTACCTATTTGTTTTGCCTGCTTTCTCCCCAGGGATGGAGGTAACATTGATATGTCTATAGATTTCAGGAATATAAATTTTATGTGTCTCAAAGCACACATTTCACAAGTTTTCTAATTGGAATTCTAGATCTATCATTGGGTTATTAATAGGTCATTAAATGAGCACCTCCCACTCTATATTTGTTTCTGTTTCTGCTTCTCTCTCTTCTGTGTCTCTATTTTCTTTTTGTCAACTTGTCCTTTCTTCTTAGAGGTCACTATACTATTATAATACTTAATAACTATTTAAGATAGTTGTTTTTACTTGTTCTAAGGTCAGAATACTGCTTGTTGGTTCATCCAGGATTCTGATACTCTGGTCCCACAAAGTATCTAAGGGCATCTTCTCTTTTTGACTGACAGTTTAGTAACCAGCTTTGATTGAACTCCTCAGTCATTATGAATTTATTAAAACCATTCACAACAATAGTTTTGGGAGGGAGAAACTAAAAAACTGCTTTTTTTCCTTGTGTGTAGCTGTTTTCATACAAAATATATAACTATGTAGCATACTGAGCCTTTGTAATGCTTAGCAATTTAATGGGACTTTGCTATGATTCTAAGAATTCTCATCACCATAAACAAGTGTTTCACTAGAAAAAAAAGTGAATTGGTTTTACTGATGTACTCATGCCTTCCTCGTTTTTCTCCCTCCCCTCTCTTTTTTTCAGTGAGCATGTTTTTGAACACGTTAACACCGAAGTTCTACGTGGCCCTGACAGGCACTTCCTCACTAATATCAGGGCTTATTTTGGTAAGTGATAGAATCATTCCCATTCGAAAAAACACTATTTACCAATATAAATGTTGCATATGTATAGGAAAAAAATCTAGAAGAATATACATCAGATGCTTATAATGATTACCTTGCATGTGTATATATATTGGGTGTGTGTGGGGGTTATCCAGGTCCTTTCACTATCCAGGTTATATATTCCTGAAATGTTTGAAATGAATTTTAAGACAATCATATATTACTTTGGCTGAAGGGGAAAAACACTATTTAAATCAAATGGAAAATAAAGAAAGACACAATTCTGTGTCAAATTCTCATATCAAGAAATCAGTACTATAAAATAAATGTGACTTAGCCCAACTAAAAAAATGCTCTTCTTCATCCTTATGAAATTTGATTATTGAGTAGACATAAACAAGATCAGTAGAAATACAGTTCAGTTTCCTCTTTATTGACATGCGATATGGCCATTAAAAGCTTTTTTCCTTTACCTTCTTTTCTCTCAAAATTTACAATATTGACCTGTTGCCTTAAAAAAAATCCTAAATGCACAAAAAGCAGTAGGATTATTATCCATATAGCACCATTACTTTATGCTCTATAATAGTTACAGGTGTGCTAAATTATAGTACCTGAAGTGGTTTTCCTTAATTTAAGTGACCTCAAATAGGAGCCATCTAAACTCAGTGGAATTTACTATAATTAAATGACCTTTATAGAGAAAGAGGTTTTAGGAAGCTTCTTTTTTCCTGTATATATACCCTTGTGCTAAAAATTATTACAGATATAGGGACAAGAATGATGTTAAAGAGTTGACATTAAAAGAAGAAGATTTTAAGGTTAGTAGAAAAAGAAAGTTTTAGGGGAGAAGGGTGCAAAAATGTGGGGCAAAGAACGCAATTGAACCTACAATAATAGAAGGTATTGGAAGCTCGTAAAAGGAGCTAAAGTAAAAGGGTGCAGAAATGTGCGCAGGACAGAAACCTGCAAACAAGTGAAAGGGAATTTATTTAATTCATAAAATTAGAGAAGATACAGATTTACAGAAAAATCATTCAGAAAATACAGTGTTCCATAAACTCCCCTCATACATTCAGTCTTTCCTATTATTAACACTTTGTATTGGTGTGGTACCTTTGATACAATTGCAGAAGCGATATTATTATAATTGTACTATTAACTATAGTCTATAGGTTACATTAGGGTTTACTGTGTTGTGTAGTTCTTTGTTGGTTGTTTTTTTTGAAATTTTTATTCTAGTAAAATATGTACAACATACAATCCCCCCTTTCAACCACATTCAAATATGTAATTCAGAGGTATTAATTACATTCACAATGTTGTGCTACCATTACCACCATCTATTACCAAAACTATTCCATCACCCCAAACTCCGAACCAATTAAGCATTAACTTCCTCTTCCCTACCTCTACCCTAACCCCTGGTGACTTGTATTCTAGTTTCCGACTCTATGAATTTGCTTATGAGTTTATACACTATAATAATCTTTTGTGTCTGGCCTATTTCACTCAACATGATGTCTTCAAGGTTCATCCATGTCATCACATGTATCAGAACGTCCTCTTTATGACTGAATAATATTCCATGGTACATATATACCACATTTTCTTTATCCATTCATCTGTTGATGGACAATTGAATTGTATCCATCTTTTGACAATTATATATAGTGCTGCTATGAACATTGGTGTGAAAATATCTGTTTGAGTCCCTGTTTTCAATTCTTTGGGATATATACCTAGAAGTGGGATTGCCGAGCCATATGGTATAAATCTATATATAAATTTCTGAGGAACCACCAAACTGTTTTCCACAGTGGCTCAACCATTTTACATTCCTACCAGTAATGAATGAGTGTTCCTATTTCTCCACATCCTCTCCAAAACTTGTAACTCTGTTGGTTTTTTTTTAAATGGCATCTCATTGTGGCTTTGATTTGCATTTCCTTAATGACTAATGATGTTGAGCATCTTTTTGTGTTCTTATTAGCCATTTGTGTTTCTTCTTTGTAGGAATGTCTATTCAAGTCTTTTGCCCATTTTGTAATTGAGTCTTTTTGTTGTTGAGTTGGAGAAGTTCTGTATATTTTCTGGATATTAAGCCCTTATTGGATATATAGTTTCTAAATATTTTCTCTTATTATGTAGATTGTCTTTTTACTTTCATGATGAAGTCATGATGCACAAAACTTTTTAATTTTGATCAAGTCCAATTTATCTATTTTGTCTTTTGTTGCTTATTTGTTTTTGGTGTAAAGTCTAAGAAAGCATTGCTCAACACAAGGTCCTGAAGATGTTTTCTTCTAGGTGTTTTATAGTTTTGTTTCTTGTATTTAAGTTTTTGGATTCAATTTTAGTTCATTTTTTTATATGATGTGAAGTAAAGGTCCATCTCCATTCTTTTGCATATGGATATCCAGTTTCCCAGCACCATTTGTAGAAGAGACTATTCTTTCCCCATTGAGTAGACTTGACACCCTTGTCAAAAATCAACTGGCCAGGGGAGCGGATGTAGCTCAGTGATTGAGTGGCCACTTCCCATGTACAAGGTCCCAGATTCAATCCATGGTACCTCCTAAAAAAGAAATCAATTGTTCATAGATGTTAGGGTTTATTTCTGAACTCTCAATTCAATTCCATTGGTCTTTATGTCTGTCTTTGTGCCAATATCAGGCTGTTTTGATCACTGTAGCTTTCTTTGTTTTAAAATTGGGAAGTGTGTGTCCTCCAACTTCATTCCTGTTTTTCAACATGGCTTTGGCTATTTGGGGCCTTTTCTCCTTCCATATAAATTTGGTGATTGGCTTTTCCATTTCTACAGAGAAGACTGTTGGCTTTTTGATTGAGATTGCATTGAATCTGTAAATGGCTTTGGGTAGAATTGTCATCATAACAATATGTAGTCTTCCAATCCATGAACATGGAATGTCCTTCCATTTACTTAGATCTTCTTTGGTTTCTTCTATCAATGTTTCATAAATGGAAAGGATTTTTTTGTTGATCAGAGAGAGTATATGCAGATTAATTTTATGTGGGCTGCTGAACTCAAGGAATGAGATTTTTGAGGGTGATATTATTGGGCCAGGAATATGAAAGAACAGCAGCAGGAACCTGCATAACTTATAGTTATGTAGGAGGAAATCCAAAGAGAGTTCCATTCTGGCTGCAAAGACCAAGCCAAAGTGAGGGGAAGTATATTAAAGTTCCTCCTTGAAAGGGTTGAAATGAGGTACTTGTAGTTATTTGTATCATATTGTCTCCTAAATGCTGAAATGCAGACCCATGTATGTCTCTGAAGTCTTAACTGTTCTGTGGAAATATGAGAAAAATAAAGACACTGTAGAGAATTGCTCATAAAGTAATTGCTTATGTTGTTTCTATTGTACTTATAAGTAAGCTGAGGTAGAATAGGGAAGTAAGTCACCTGCCATAGGTCATGCAGCATAACTAATAATGGCAGACACAGGATTTGAAACCACTTCCTCTCTGGTTACATTCTTGGCTCTTTTTCTAGCAGGTGGTAGGTCTGAATTTTATTCTAGCAGTATCTTGGTGTGGGTTCAGCAGGCTATAAATTAATTGCCGCAGTGTAGGTAATTTTGTTTCACTCTGGTGAGCTAGACCCACAGCTGTTTTCCTGGCTTGTTCCCCTTGCACTTCAAATGAAGGGATTTCCCTAGATCATGACTACTTTTGCACATCTAGGATGGCAAGGCTTTCTGCCTGCACATGGAGTGCAGTTGATGAAACCTCATGATTGCTGTACTGTCTCCTGGTGTTTGCCTTGCAGCAGTCTTAGGAAGCAGCGGATGCTATTGACTGATATAAAACTTTGAGGAAAACCCTGATGTAAGCAGATTTTGAGAGACTTTTCTTAAAAATGCTTGATCTATTCTGAGGATGAAGTAATTACAATGTGGGAATAGCTCTTGATAGCTTTAGGCTCCTGTTTTTTAAATTATTAACTTTGGTATTGTCTAGCCTTTGGGGACTCAAAGACTTTCCTAGCCCAGGTTGAGGTTTCTATTCAATCCCTATTCTTTTCTGACAAGTGCTTTTCAGGGAGAGGCAGCATTGAGGTAAAGGACAGGTGCCTTGCAAAATAGCTGTGTGCATATAACTGCTTAGGGGTTTTGCTTCTTGGCACTAGAGAGGCAATTACTTAACTGCTGTCCCCTGAGCAAAGTTCTGAGAGCCACACGGTGAACTTCAAAGTATAGGGCTGCCCCTCAGGAATTTAGTTATTTAGGGACCTTGGGATTCTTATGCTGGAGACTGAAATTATCATGTTATTTGATGTCACAGGAGAAAAGAGGTTAAAAAAAAGTGATATTTTCACCTGTGAAGTCATTTAACTGAAAAATATACATAAAAATAAAATTCATTTGACAAATACTGCTGTCTTTTCCACTAATGTGCTTAAAAATAAATGAAGGCTAATCAGTGTATATTTTCTAGGTATCACAGATCTTAATTTCACAGGTTGAATGCTAGCAATGAGTTTGTCATACCACCTACCTTTCACTGTTCCCCTTTGGTTCCTGGACCCATATTCATCCAGGCAGCTCTGACCCTTGCTTAACTTCAAGCTGTCTCTCTGCCATGCCAGTTTGGCACAAGCCTTCCCTTCCCAGTCCAATTCCAGCCATAGGAACTACACCTGTCATCACAGCTCAAACCTGCCAATTTAGTCTTTCGTCTGCTCTAGCATAGATCCTATATCCACATTTACATGTATATAGACACTCCTGCACCTACATTTTACACATATATGTTAGAGAGGTATAATTTTTAAAAGTGAGAATCAAGAACAAAACAAAACAAAAAAAAGAAAATTAGAATAGTAAATAAAACAATTAGTCTATGGATTGGGTGTAAAAGAAGTATGTTTAGGGGAAAGAGGTAGAAGAGATGATTGAGTTGGATTCAGTTGTAACAAATGGCCCATTTATTGAGTTCCCACTCTATGTTATACTATCTTAAGCATGTTGCATATATTATTTCATTTAATTCTCATTGAAATTCTATGTGATAAATACAACCAGCCCCTTTATGCTTCTGAGTATAAACAGACACACAAAGATTAAATAATTTGACCAAGGTATACAGCAGATAAATAGTGGGATTTGAATTCAGATCTTGGCCGTGCTGTCCATCCCTTCCTATTCAAAAGTAAGGGAGTGAGGCTGGAAGATTGTTATGGTTTCTTTCAGCTCTTTTCCATCCATCTAAAGGACTTGACCTGCACTTGAGGTAGCACTTAAATTGATAAGCATAAGGAATCTCCCAAATGATGGTATTCCTAGAGCTAAAAGTAAAGAGAAGAGTCAGGGAAACTTGATTAGAAGAGCTCTTGGGGTGTGGGAAGCAGCATATAAATGTCAGGCTATGTCAATTATGAAGCAACTTATATTCTGGCTCTAGAATAAAGAGTGAGAGATGCTGTGGGGGCCTGATGGCAAAGGAGACTGCAGACAGTGTGAGGAAATGTAGGTTCATTTAGCTTTATCAGATTATAGCTTCTTGGGTTCACCATGAAAATTAGTGATCTTCCACAGGAAATCAAGTGTTGGGCAAAGGGAGGAGTAGATAAATGTCTGTCAGGTCTGACTGTGGACATGAGCATTTGAATAGATCAGATTAAACTAGGTAGGCCAAAGTGAAGAAGGTAAACAAGCTAATGGTGGATAAAGGGGCAAAACTTACTGTTTGGGTTTTTAGTCTATATGTGACCATAAGTCATGCAGTTGAAGAGCTGGAGATGGAAAGAAGGAAGGAAAGTAGGAAGGGCTGAGGGTAGGGTTGGGGGGAGGAAGGAGGGGTACAACCAACCGTCTCTGGAGTAGAGATTTTTTTTTTTTTCTGATTGGTAGTGGATTAAGCCAGATTTTACCAGTCTAGAACTATGGGACAATACTTACCACAACTTATAATTATATATTATTTGTGTAATCATTTCATGTTTTCTTCTCTAGAATGTAAGCTTTGCAAGGGCAGGAACCATGTACCTATCATGCCAGAGTAAACACTTAAAAAATATCTGTTGAACGAACAAATCAAGTGAATGCATGAGTTGAATGAATAGAATTATCTGAGGAGCTTGTATAAAATTATAGATTCTGAGCACTACCTCATACCAACCAAATCAGAATTCCTAGGGGAGGGGCCTTAGAGGACAGCTGCTATCAGGGCTTGGGATGCATGGACAGGTCAGCTTCTCCCACTTCTCAGTGGTCTTCATAACTTCACCGCAGGAGAGTGACCTCCCTTCCAGGCCACAGTAGTTAATGCTAAAATAGAAAATTTCATCTTGTGAACATACAGAAATTGAGGTGGATATGCACCATTGGCTGTTGACCTTGTAGAAAGTCTCATCTTTGTCTTCTCTCCTTTTGTTAAAGCCTTAACAACAGGTGGCCAAGGAATGGGGTGGAAAGGCATGAATGCCAGTTCTTAAAATAGACAACTGTTTAGGGAACAGGTGGCTGAGGAAGAGTGGATTGAGACTGAGGAAGCAGAGGTTAAGACCTAGCCTATAAACTGTTCAGTATTCCTAAACAAAACATGTAGAAGCTAAGAGTGAAAAAACAGTTATGTCTCTCATGAGGAATTGGGAGTGACTTTGAAGGAGTCATTGGGTATGGTGAAAAGGGTATACTTGAGAACTCAAAAAGGAAACTAAAAAGTTTACAGATATTATAATTCAATGGTCTTGGTTTATCTGGTTTATCTAGTTTATTTTTAAGCCCCAAAGATCCCCTCTTGCCAAAAAACCCCAACTGTTTACCATCAGATATATTTTTGGTGACTTAGAACAGGTGTCAATTTGGCCATCTTTCCATCTGGGAGTAGACTGCAGGAGAGTTTCATAATCGCTCTTCAGTCTCTACCATCACTGTTATCTATCTCCTGATACAAACATCATCATCTTCTTTAACTCTTAGGAAGAAGGGTACCAATTTCTGGCTTTAGCATCTTGATATTTCCCATGGGTTTAATGGAAATTAGCATGGAATTACTGAGGTGCTGCTATATGGGAATCTTGAGGCTCTTTTTTTAGTGAAATAAGGTATGGGGAAATCTCTGATATATGAAAACATTTTATATGTAGAACATGCAATTCAAAAAGAAGGGAAAATCTTATTAGATATGAAAAATCTAGGCATCTTCAGGAAAGATTCAGATTTAAATCTGTTAGCTAGAGTGGAAGGACCTTGTTATGGTCCCTTTGCCAGATTTTGTTCTCTCATTGCAGGGAATGATGAAACAAGTATGTACCTCAGGCCAGCAGCAAACCTGGATCTCTACCCCCATCTCCCAGCCCTCTTGGGTCATCCTCTCTGCCTCTGTCAAATAGTAATGGAGGAACCTTAGTAACTGGATCCTTGACAAATGGTCTTTGTTTTAAATATAATCTGGGCCCTGAGTATAGCTTATGGCCCTTCTGCCCTGGAAGGTATAGGTCAAACCAGTTCCTCAATCTTCACATTCTCCATTCCATCCCCACCTCCCTTATTGGCAGCCAATAAACCTCATCTGCACCTCCACAGAGATCAGTGTCACCCAGTTTATCCCTTTGTTTCCTTCTTCTTACCTGTGAAACAACTCATGTCTTACCCTACTAGTTAAAACAGAATGTCTCCTTCTATTCATTCATCCTCACCTTTCTTCCTCTTAGAACAAGAAGTGGTAGGCTACCTTTTCAAGGTAGGTGTGCTTCCTGGACTCTTTGTCATCATGCCCCTTGATTATTTACACTCTTTTGAATCCTCAGTCTCTTCCTCTTGACTGGATTGATTCTCCTTCCGCAAATATGCGTGGGCCTCTGTTTGTTTTGTTTTGTTTTGTTTTGTTTTTTAACAAAGAAATATACATTGATCCTGCTCTTTCTTTAGATTATATCTCATAAAATGAACCAGTCCAGCCATTAATATCTATCTACCCTTCTAATCATCCATCCAACATTTACTGAGGGATTACTCAGTATTTTACACATTAGAAAACTCAGCCCCAGAATTTAAGAGAACCAACTAAGGTTGTGCAACTGGGCTATCATGAAGTATTATTATGATTTTTATCTTTAAACTAGATAGTAGGGTCACTTTTGACTTCTTTAATGCCAAACCCAATTGATTCATTTTAATTCTCATCTTAATCTATATAACTCTTGGGGTGGGGTATAAATAGGAAAAAGCACTATGGAGATTAAGTTTTTAAGACTATGAAATGTGTTAGTTTATATTTTAATTTTTTCGTTGTCATGCTAAAGACTGATTTGTTCCACAGCGGCAAGCCTACTAAGCTATTAGCATATCCGGGAACTGGTTTTAAAATCTAAATTTGTTTATGAGCTTTGCAGGTTACATTGTAGGTTATGCACCAGGGAGAAGAATTCAAAGTGACACCGAATATGAGCGCATTAAATAACACCATCTGCCCTTTTGGATATGTGTAGCTCTTAAAAAATACTGTGAGGTGCTGCTCAAAATCTGACATATTTCAGGATAAGGGCAAGGAACAGATTCTTATTAGAAGACTTGATTTGAAGTTTGAGAAGGCTTCAAATCCCTTCTCTACTTCCTTTTTCTTCAATAAATATTGGAGCCTCTGCTGTGTACAGGACACTTGTATAAATAAGGACAGGATTGGGGAAGAAGCCAGCTACTGTTGTGTGATATGACAGGCTCTGAAAAACCCTCCATTTCCCCACAAAGAGCTGCATGAACAACCCAGTTTTTGCTGAAGCGTATTATTCCTGCTTTAGGCATATTGGGTTAAATGACTGTCTCCTGTTAAGAATGCAAATGTCCAGTTAATATGAGTCATCACACCTTAGGGTTAATTATTCTGGTACCATTTGATAGACTACTTCTGGATTGATTTTGATAGTTAAGGAAGCACAGAGGGACAGTGGGGTCAGAGGACACTTGGAAGTGAAGATTTGAAAAGGAAAATGATAGGTCTGTATCTGTCTATGTTTGTTCACATGAAGCAAGAGAGTTATAAAAAGACCTCTTGTCATAGAGCCTTGGTAAGATCAATGGCAGGGAACTGTGGCTCCATACTTAGCAATTATTTAATTAGCTTTGTGACTTTGTTCAGGTCACTGCAACCTTGATGGGTAGTCCTTGTTCCTCATCTATAAATGGAGGTTGTATGTACAGATGGTCCTTTAAGGTCCCTTTTAGTGCTGACATTTTTTTATTCTTTTGGAGGAACTGAGGATTCTGAAGAATCCCAAGTTTTCTGTAATGTAATGCAATGGAGACAGGCCATGCCAGAGGCCAAATCTCTGCCTTGTGACTCTGGAACGCAGCTCATGGCTGACGTGGAGCACTTAGTGCTATGTGATTGAAAGAATGAACTTGGAGCAGTGGCTGGTCTCCTAGCAGCACAATATAGAAAGCAGATCAAAGACCTGGGGCAATGGAGGCTTTTCCTCACAAGTGATTGAAAGCCCTAGCCAGTTCCGTGACTGATGTCCTTTGGAGCCTGCCTTCTTTTTCAATAAAGGCAAAGCTATGAATCTCCTGAGAGCTTTGTTGATTGTCCAGGTCTGTTTGGTGGGAAGTACCCTCTATCACAAGTATTTTCTATGGCTTTCAGCCAACAACCTAGTAGGAGACAAGATACCATAGTAGTTTGAATTGTAGAGTCACGTCATGGCAGTGTATGAGGTATACTCCCCTTGGGAGGTGTGTATTCATTAGCATAATAAATGTAGCCTTGCTATTACTTTTGACTACCAACTATGCAGCAGGCACTGAACTAGTTGTTTTACATTGGGTTGTGAAAATTAAGTGAGAACCCTTGAGGATAAATGATTTCTACTTTATAGTTGAAGAAACTGATGTTCAAGTAGATTAAGTAATTCACCTGGGATTACAAACTCCATTTTGGATCCATTGTCTGTAAATTTACTCTTCTTGATTTTTTTCTTCAAGCAAGATCCCTTATTCCTAGCATTTCAAATGTTATAGACTAGCCCTGTCCCTTCTTGGCTTTCCTGTTATGTTACCCTCAATCTGCCCAGCAAAAGTACAGGCATACCTTGGAGATATTGTGGGTTCAGTTCTAGACCATTAAAACAAAGAGAATATCACAATAAAGTGAGTCACATGAATTTTTTTGTTTCCAAATGCATATAAAAGTTAGGTTTGCACTATTCTGTAGTCTTTTAAGTGGGCAATACATTATGTTTAAAAAAGCAGTGTACCTATACACCTTATTTAAAGTGTGACACAGAGACATGAAGTGAGCCCATGCTGTTGGAAAAATGACTCCAATAGACTTACCCAATGCAGGATTGCCACAAACCTTCAATTTGTGAAAAACACAATATCTGCAAAGTGCAGTGAAGCAAAGTGTGATAAAATAAGGTTTGCCTATACTTGAATGTTGTACCATGTGAAAATTCATATAATCAGAAGGGTAACTCTCTGGAATGATAGTAAATTGTCCTATTATTGGATTGGACATCTTTTCAATGATAGTTCTTACTGGTCATTCATAAAAATATTCTTTCTGCCTTTTAAAAAAGAAATCTTTGGAAGAGTAAAAGAGAGAAAGCATCAGTTTTAAATAATAGCCCAAAGTCCATTCCAGAATAGGTAGCAAAATCTTGTTTTTATGAAATAAGCAATGATAAAGGTAATTAATGATATGTTAATTCCATATCCTATATTCTATTATGACACTATAGTATAGCCATCCTGTGACACTCTGGGGTATAGTTGATTCTTAAATTTCTTCCGTGGAATGATTTCTGGCTACTTAAGGAACACATTTCTTATCAGACAGAGAGGAGAGGAAAGAATGTGTGAGAGAGCAACTTTGAATAATGGTGAGAAAAAGGGGCAGGGGGATCTAGGTAAGAAGGGTTGGGGGAGGTTGCTTGCTTGGAGTCTTATAAATCACTTCTTAGCAGGTAGGATATTGAGGAGTCTCTTAGCACTTGGGTTCCATCCATACATAAAATGGGATGCCTTTCACTCTTTTTGTAAAACTAGCATTTCTCTAAAGAAGTGTTCATAAAAGCACAATGGAATTTCACCATCTTAAACATTTTATATAGGTATGGTTTAATCAGAATGTAAAGTTCCAAGAATTAGAATATTTCATAAGCCATACATCTAAAAGTGGCATATCTGTATACATTTCTGGAGTTGTCTTTCAGGTATGATGATTCTGTTATTTGACTATTAATTTAAGGGTAATGATAATGAGCAGATCTTGGCAGTGTCCCTTTTTTTTCTGTTTATATTTATAGGTTATTATTTTTTAAAGGTTTATTTAATTTCTTTCTTTCTGCTCCCCCCCCCACCACCCGTTTGTGCTCGCTGTTCTCTGTGTCTGTTTGTTGTGTACTCTTTGTGTCTGCTCATCTTCTTTTTAGGAGGCAACCGGGAACCGAACCCGCGACCTCCCATTTGGGAGGGAGGCACCCAATAACTTGAGCCACCCCTGCTCCCTGCTTTTTGTGTCTCTTATTGCATTCCTCGTTGGGTCTCCTCATTGCGTCATCTCGCTGTGCCCCCATCGCGTCAGCTCCCTGTCTTGCTCGTCTTTTTTAGGAGGCACCGGGAACTGAACCCGGGACTTCCCATGTGGTAAGTGGGTGCCCAACTGCTTGAGCCACATCCACTTCCCTAGATTATTTTTTGAAAACCAATATTAAGTGAAGAAACATTTAGAATTTAAAATGTAATTGGTGTTAAGTTTGATTAAAATCTTTAATTTTTGTAATTTAAAAAATTTTGGAATAAAATTGTTCCATTAAGTACTTAAAGGTAGATATTAGAAAATGTAACATACTTTATGAGCCATATGTAGATGAGTCATAAATGGTAAAAGGGACGGGACCATAAGGATGCTTATTATTTTTCTGTTCTAGATATTTGAATGGTGGTATTTTCGCAAGTATGGGACATCATTCATTGAACAAGTCTCAGTGAGCCACTTGCGCCCCCTTCTGGGAGGGGTTGACAACAACTCCTCCAACAGCTCTAACTCCAGTAATGGGGACTCGGATTCCAACAGGCAAAGCGTCTCAGGTATGGAAATTTTTTCCATTAGCTGCATCATTTGCTTACTCTTACTGAATTATTATGATTATAAGACAATGAGAATGTTTATATATTTAAAGATTAGACTTCAGAGGAAAATATAGTTTATTTTTCCAGAGGATTGGCAGTATATATCAGAAAAGTTGGGTATATATATGCCAGGGAAAGAGAATGCTTGTCTTGTTTAATTTCACTTTCTCTCCCATTTGATTTAGCTAATTGTCATTTAGGTTAGTGTTCCCAACCTAAGGCTAGGGAATTTCTCAAATTTCACTGTACTAATCCATTTTCTTCCATGCTGATTGCAGAATCATCTGTCTAACTATATCTGATCATATTCCTCCTCTGCTTAAAAGGTTTCATTGGTTCCTCTTCCATTAAAGATAAAGCCCAGATTCTATAGCACAGTATAAGCTATTGCAAACTTGTCTTGTCAATATTGGCGTCTGTCACAATCCAGTCCTACCTCCCATATGTCCACCTGAAGCCACTTACCATTTCTTGAACATGCCAAGTTTTCTCATGCCACTTTGCCTAGTAGTGTCACTCTCTCTATGGTGTTTGTTTATCCCTCACAACCCAAGTCAAATGTTACCTCCTAGGAAGCTGTCTCTGATATATTGTATAATATTTCTTCTCCATCTTTATAGATCCTTAGTATTTTTCCTTTAGCAACTCTTATAAAATGACATTGTGATTTTTAAGCTACCATTTCTTGATTGCAGTATCTTTAGTATCTAACCTAGCACAGTTATTACTATATCATTGAAAGTCAGTGAACAAATGAATGGGTGTATGTATGCAGGCCTGTACTTTCTCCAGTCATAAAAGAAGAAGGAAGAATATAATTTCCTAAGATCAGTCTCTTAGTCTACTGAGTAAACATTTCCTAAATACTTATGCATTTGGCCTTGTGCAGGGTTTTATAAACATTATGATTTAAAAAGTCAAAGTCTTTGTATTCTGAAGGATTCAAAGTGATGTGTTCTGATTCTCTGAGAGGAATATACAATGCCATGGAAAACAAAGAAGAGATTCTTTACCCAAACTGGGGGAAGAGGTTTGCTTCATGGAGGAGAGGGCATGGGTTCTGAGACATTAGGGATTAAGAGGAAGAAATTTAAAAGCTAGGTTAGATCTTTTTTTTACCTCCTTCATAGAATAACTTAATCTACATTTACAGCTGTCTACCTAGGTGACAAGCATCAAGGAGCATTGTACATTTATTTTGTTCCTTAAATTGATTCAATATACTTTAAAAAACCTTTTTATCCTGAAATACTTTCAAATTTACGGGATAGTTACAAAAATAATACAAACTCCATACAGAGAACTCCAATATCGCCTCTTTGTGGTGGTTTGAAACTGTATACCCTAGAAAAGCATGTTCCTCAACTTAATCCATTCCTGTGAGTATGGGCCCATTGTAAGTAGGATCTTATGATGAGGCTACTTTGTTAAGGTGTGACCCACCTCATTCAGGATGGGTCTTAATCCTCTTATTGGAGTGCTTTATAGGAGAATGAAATTCAGACAAAGAGAGAGAAAGCCACAGAAGCAAGAAGCTGAAAGCAACAAAACCCAGAAGAGAAGGGAGAGACCAGCAAGATGCCGCCATGTGCCTTGCAATGTGGCAGAGGCCCAAAGATCGCTGGCAGGCAGTCTTTGTGAAGAAAGCATTGCCTTGATGATGCCTTGATTTGGACATTTTTCTCAGCCTCAAAAAACTGTTTGCTAATAATTTCCCATTGTTAAAAGCCAACCCATTTTATGGTATCTGCTTTTAGTAGCCTAGCAAACTAAAACGCCCTCCCTCCCCAAACTCTCACACCCAAATCCACCATTTTTAACATTTTGCCACACTTGCTGTTTCTGTCTGTCTGTCTGTCTATCTGTCAATCCATTTTCTGAGCACTTGAGTATAGGTTGTATACATTGTGTTCCTTGAACACTTAACACTGCCATATACATTTCCTAACAACAAGGATATTAGCTTATGTAATTGCTTTAAGTGAAGTTACCAATTCAACATTGATATAAAGCTTATAGTCTATCTTCCATTTTTTTTTTATGTCCTAGTAATGTCCCCTTGAGCCTTTTCTTCTCCCTTGCTAGATCCTATCCAGGATTATATATTGCATTTAATTGTCATTGTTAGTTTAGTTGTTCTTTCTTTTTTTCCATTTAATTGGAGGAACATATATACAACATAAACTTTCCCATCCTAACCACTCCCAAGCGTGTCATTCAGTGGGATTCATCACATTCACAATATTGTGGCATCCTCACTTTTACTAAAACTTTCCCATCTCCCCAGACAGAAACCTTACATTTAGCTCCCCATTCCCCTGAGCTGCCACTCCTGGCACCCTGTACTCTAATTTCTGTCCCTATGAGCTTGTATATCCTCCATTATATTCTTTGTAGTTACTATGGAGCTTAAATTTAACATCTTAAATCTTTAACAGTCTCGTTTGCTTTGATACCAACTTATACACAAACTATGTTTCTGTTGTTCTTGTCACAAATTGCATGTTTATACATTGTGAGTCCAAAACCACAGATTTATCATTACATTTTATGCTTTTGCCTTTTAGATCCTATAGGAAGTAGAAAGTGGAGTTAAAAATAAAAAAACAATAGTACTGGCCTTTATTCACTGGAGACCTTTGTTTCTTCATGTGGCTTCAATGTATTGTCTATTGACCTTTCTTTTAACCTGCACAATTTTCTTTACCATCCCTTCTAGGGCTGGTCTAGTGGTGATGAACTCATTCAGCTTTTGTTTATCTGGGAATGTCTTAATCTCTCCCTCATTTTTGATAGACAGTTTTGCCAGATATAGAATTGTTGGTGGCATTTTTTTGCTGTTACCATTTTAATTTGTCATCCCTCTGCCTTATTGCCTCCATGGTTTCTAATGAAAAATCAGCACTTAATCTTATTTTGAGGCTTCCTTGTACTTGAAATGTTGCTTATCTCTTGCGGCTTTCAGAACTCTCTATTTTTGGCCTTTGACAGTTTAATTATAATATGTTGTGACGTGGTCTATTTGGGTTTATCCTGTTTGTAATTGGTTTAGCATCTTGGATGTGTATATTCAAGTCATTTGTTAAGTTTGGGAAGTTTTCAGCTGTTATTTCTTTGAATATTCTCTCTGCCCCTTTCACTCTTCTCCTTCTAGAACTTCCACATATGTATGTTAGGGTACTTGTTGGTGTCTCACAGGTTCCTCAGGCTCTTTTCACTTTTCTTCATTCTCTCTTGTTTCTGCTCCTCAATTGATTGATTTCAGTTGTCTTATGCATCTTCAAGTTCTTGGATTCTTTCTTCTGCTAGCTCCAAACTGCTGCTGAACCCCTCTAGGAAATTTTTTAAATTTCTGTTACTGTGGTATTCAGCTCTGTTTGATTCCTTTACATAGCATCCATTCCTCTATTGATATTCTCTTTGTGTTCATCTATTGTTTTTACCCGATTACCTTTAGTTCTTTGTCCATGTTTTCCTTTAGCTCTTTGAGCATATTTAGGATCATTGTTTTAAAGTCTTTATCTGGTATGTCCCAAATCTGGTCCTCTTCACTGATGGTTTCTGATGCTTTAATCTTCTCCTTTGCCTAGGCCATCACTTCTTTCTTTGTATGTTTTGTGACCTTTTGTTAAAACCTGGACATTTTGATATTTTAATGTGTTGTGGCTGGAATTTAGACTCTGAGCTGTTTCATTCCTTAAGCTTATATCCAGCTAGTATTATGATAGATCTTTCCTTGATTTCCAGGAACTAACAAGAATTTTTAAGAATTTAAAAAGGAAGTAAAAAAGAAATTACCTTTCCCAGTCTTTGCAGATTGACTTGTGCAAGTGTTCTTATTCACGGCTTATTCATACATTGAGTTTAGAGAATAGCTCCAGGCATGAGTTTTTCCTTGGATATGTGTGGAATTCCCATGTTTACATGGCTCCAAATATCTCCTCTTCCTAGAAACCAGTTTCTTTGCAGTCCTGGTCACTGTACTGTATGTCCTATAGCCAGAAATCCCTTGCCCAGTAGTGAGTGAGAGGCTTGGCAGGGTACCAGGAGATCCTATTGCTTTTAAATAGCCTCTTTCTTGATTCAGCACTCACCCTGGTACTGCAGTCCTTTAATGGTTTTCTGGAGCTTTGAGAAAGATCTTTCTGCCAGTTCTTTCTTGTTTTTCAGTGCCTCTTGTGGGGGACAGAGCCCTGATGTATTTTACTCCACTATCTTGTATGGGCTCTTCCGCAGTGCTCTTTTACTTAGATAGACCCTTTGCTAGCAACCATGAATGGCACTGGCAGCTCTAGATATACATTTATTTCATTATAAAGGGTACATGTATGAAAGATGGCACTGCCAGGTAACAAAATCATCTGGGGCTTTGGAAATTGATAACTTATGAAAGCAACAGAAAGAAATGTAAGCAAAAAGAAACATTACTTTAACCCACTATTCTAATGAATATTACATATTATTCTAATGAGGAATATTGAGCATTCATTCATCATCACATAAACAGTTGTGGATAATTGCTTCCACTTTGCATCTGCTGTGAACGCTCCACAGATTAAATGTGCTCTTGTCTGACTGCAGTTACTATAGTCTTTGAATGACACAGAATATTGTAGAAAATTAACAAATTGAAAACTGAAAGCAGCCTCATTTGAGGCCATTTCTTATAGTGAATATATTTATATTTTCAAAGTTCTCTCTCTACCCAATTTAAATCTCTTGACATCATTCCTGATGAAATGAGGAGTTCATACTGTAGCTATTATTTTCCCACCTCTCATATAGGAGCTTGTTTGTTTATTATATAAATCTTAATGCTATTCTTAATGCTGCTACAGCAGCAACTTCAAAGGGAGAATTAAGCCCATATATAAAAATATCAACAATGATAACCATAGGAATTCTCTGTGTTATTTCCACTGAGTTTTTCTCTGACTAAGATTGAGCTTTTGAATATGTTATTATTAATGCAATTCTACAAGTATTAGTGAGTACCTACTAAGCATTCTACATTTCATTTATTTCCTGGGTAGTGGATAAAACATTTATGACGTGAGCACATAGAAACATTAAAATAATTACATTAAGGGAAATTTAAATTACCTTGTGTAAGTATATTTTTAGAGCTCAATCTTCCCACTTCTCCACATCTGTGCTTCTAATATTTGGGTAATTCAGTTCAACAAACATGTATGCTGGTATAGAAGCTTCAGTACTAGATACAATGGGATTAATATCACTTTTTCACTTCTCTTGTGGTGATTTTTTATTATTGAATAAGAACTATATTATAAAAATACATTGTGTTTCTCTCCAATCTTAATCATTTTCTGTTTCATAGGCTAGTTTCAGCTCTGTATAAAGGAAAAAGAAGTTCCAAAGCTTGGGAAAATCAGTATATTTCCTTAAAATAGAAGAATTTGCTTAAAAATACCTTTTGCCTTAATAATTGAAGGGTGAATCTGTTGATTTTCTTGGAGCTTCCTAGGCCAGCTCTTTGTTGAGTTTTACATGAACTATAATGTGGCTAACAAAGTCCCATGTATGTTAGCAAAAAGCTAATAATTTTCCTCATTGAATGCCATATAGTAACTAATACTCTTAGTGCCTTCTGTTGTGTTTACATGTATTATCTCATTTAATCCTCATAATAATTGCATTAATTTTTTGAGAAAATCTTTGAAAAAGCTCAAAGTAAACTGAAAATACCATTTGTAAACATGAACTCTCATAGTGTATGTATTAGTCAGCCAAAGGGGTGCTGATGCAAAATACCAGAAATCTGTTGGCTTTTATAAAGGGTATTTATTTGGGGTAGAAGCTCACAGTTACCAGGCCATAAAGTATAAGTTACTTCCCTCACCAGAGTCTCTTGCCTCTTGTTGGAGCGAGATGGCTGCCGAGGTCTGCAAGGATTCAGCCTTCCTCTTCCTCTTAGGGCTCCGTGGTCCCAGCTTCTTCCAATATCAGCTATAGGCTGGGATAAGTCTCTTCTCTCTCCCAGGGCTCATTCCTCTCCAGGCTCAGCTGCTGTGGTCTCGCCACTAGGTCAGCTATAGACTATTGGGCTCTCTTGCTTCCCAGGGCCCCTGCTGTGTGTATGGAGCTGTCTCTATTCCCCTGTGTTCTTCTGTGTGTTTACTTCCTGGGGTTCCAGCATCCAAAACTCCAGCATCAAAACTCCTCTGCCATGTAGTTTTCTCTCTCAGGGGGCGGGGACTCAATGTCCTACTGACGTGGCCCAATCAAAGCCTTAATCATTATTTAATTAAGTAAAAGTGAAACTTCTGAATCCAATACAATCTAATATTGCCCAGAGGACACCAGTTTACAAAGAATCCAATATCTATTTTTGGAATTCATAAACAATATTAAACTGCTACTATGTAGTTTCTTTTCTTTTTTTTTATTTTTTATTTTTTATTTTTTTTTATTTTTTTATTTTTTTTAGTTTCTTTTCTTAAAGATCCACTTGTTTTAATTAAAAGCTGAAAAGACCTGACTTACCTGGGGTAGGAGGTGGGGGTGGGGGGGGTGGGGAAGAGGTTATTGTTACAGACAGATTGTTTGTATATAATTTTCATTTTTGGATATGTGTAAGGTGGGCTGAGTGTAGACCTGCTCAGACTTTGCCGTGATCTACTATCTATGATCAGAGAAAAAATAAAATTAATTATAGTTTCTCACTCTAATCAAACTTTATATTGCTTGCCTTATGTTAACATTTGTGAACATTTCACTTGTTTTGCTTTATTTGGGAGGTAAACTCCGATTTTCCTTCCAAATATATGGTTTCTGATAAACTCCACTGATATATTTGCCACCTCACCACTTTTTTCACTGCCATTTTTCAATTCATCTTAGCTTATGAGCTGAGGGTGTATAGGGGTTTAAAACTTGGCCAGCTTTTCCCTCTCTTAATTGAAGGGATTCTCAGGATTCAGTAACATTCTGAATTTGGGTTTATGGGAACATCTGTTTCATAATTTGCCCTGTTCTCAAATAAGATGCCTTAAAGAAAAGGTTTGCAATATTTGCCTTCTTCAGAGCTATTTGGAAGAGTGCAGGGACTCCATCATATAAGAATTATTCTTGCAAAGTCAAGTTTCAATTCTGAGATGCTTTAATAGTATCTTGAATAGAGCTGGACCTTTAGACAAACTCTTGTTATAGTCATTTGGCTTCCTGTCTCAAATCATCTAGCTTTAATTTCATTTAATCTTTATAAGAGTTTCACATTGAAATCTAAATTAAAGTTCATTACATTAATAATCTCTAGAGGCAATTCAAGCACTATTTGAACAAGTTAAAGAAAAAAAAAAATGGAGATGAAGAAATTCAGGTAAAGGGCAAGGATACATCCTAAAACTTTCATAGATCCTTGAATTCTAAGACCACGAAGCAAATAATTGTTACCATTGAAGGCCATATATTAACTAACAGTCTTAGTGCCTGCTATTGTCTTTACATAGATTATCTCATTTAATCCTCATAACAACGCCAAGAAACATAAACTACTGTGATTTCCATTTTATGGTTGAGAAAGCTGAGATACAGGAAGGTGAACTCATCTCCCCTTGGTCACATGGTTGGTTGCCATGGGCAATCTCACTGCCAAGTCCAAGCTCTTAAGCACTAACTGGATCCCTGTATAGACTCTCTGTGAGATCTATAAACCCAGAACTAATGTAATTATTAAGCAATTCATATAAATAATTTCATTAAAACCCTGTGATAGTGTATGACATTATTTCTACTGTAGACTCCTGGAAATGGAAACTGTAGAGAATATGTTCATTGTATCAGGAGCATATTTTTTAAAATTGTATGATTCCATTTATAAATTACAGAAACTGCAAACCAAACAATACTGACACCAAGAAGATCAGTGGATTCCAGGGGTGATGTGGTTGGGAAGAATGGCAGAGACAAATTGCAAAGTGGCAAGGGGAGAATTTGGAGGCAGGCAAATAATTTCACTATCTTGATTGTGGTAATATTTTTGAGGGTGTATGATTGGGCTGTTTGTTGTTTTGTTGTTGAGTTGTAGGATTTCTTTATATATGCTAGATATTAGACCCTTATTGGAAATTTCGTTTCCAAATATTTTCTTCCATTGAGTAGACTGCCTTTTCATTTTCTTGACAAAATCCTTTGAAGCACAAAAGTTTTTGATTTTGAAGTTGTCCCATTTATCTATTTTTTCTTTCATTACTCATGCTTTGGGTGTACAGTTTTGAAACTGTTGCCTACTGTAGCAGTTTGGCATTTTTTAATGAATTCCAAAAATAGATATTGGATTATGTTTGTAAAACTGGTCTTGTGGGTGGGGACTCACGGATAAAAAACATGGCAAAGGACAGCATTGGAGTTCTGATGCTGAGTTTTGAGCTGGAGCCCAGGAAGTGAACACACAGGAGGAGAACATAGAGGAATAGAGATGGCTCTTAGACATGGCAGAAGCCCCGGGGAGACAGAGCCATTCACCTGATAGTCTACAGCTGGCCCTGTGGAGATAGCAGAGGAGCTGAGCCCAGAGACAAGCAAGCCCTGGGAAGAGAGGAACCCAGGAAGCCTGAACCCTCACAGATGGCGGCAGCCATCTTGCTCCCACACGTGGCAATAGACTTTGGTGAGGGAGGTAACTTATGCTTTATGGCCTGGTACCTGTGAGCTTCTACCCCAAATAAATACCCTTTATGAAAGCCAACAGATTTCTGGTATTTTGCATCAGCACCCCTTTGGCTAACTAATACACCTACCATAAGATCTCAAAGATAATTCCCTACATTTTCTTCTAGAAGTTTTATGGTCTTGGGTCATATAGTTAGGTCTTTGATCCATCTTGAGTTAAGATTTATATAGGGTGTGAGATAGGAGTCCTCATTCATTCTTTTAGATAAGGATATCCAGTTCTCCCACCACCATTTGTTGAAGAAATTATTCTGTCTCAGTAGAATGGACTTGGGTCTATTTCTGAACTCTCAAATTAGTTCCATTGGTCAACATGTCTATCCTTGTGCCAATACCATGCTGTTTTGACCACTCTAGCTTTGTAATATGCTTTAAAGTCAAGTAGTGTGAGTCCTCCAACTTTAGTCTTCCAAGCTATTTTTGGCTATTCAGGGCCCCTTAACTTCCAAATAAATTTGATAATTGGCTTTTCCATTTCTTCAGAAAAGGCTGTTGCAAGTTTGATTGGGATTGCGTTGAAGCTGTAAATCATTTGGGGTAGAATTGACATCTTAATGATATTAATATTTAGTCTTCCAATCCGTGAACATGGAATGTCCGTCCACTTATTTAGGTCTTCTTTGATTTCATTTAGCAATGTTTTGTAGTTTTCTGGGTATAAGTCCTTTACATCCTTAGTTAAATTTATTCCTAGATATTTGATTCTTCTAATTGCTGTTGTAATGGAATTTTTTTCCTGATTTCTTCCTCAGATTCCTTATTACTGATGTATAGAAACATACTGATTTTTACATGTTGTTGAACTCATTTATTATTTCTAGTAGCTTTGTTCTAAACTTTGATTCTTTTTATTTCTGTTGGGTCAGTGGTGATGTCCCCGCTCTCATTTCTGATTTTATTTATTTGAATCTTCTCTCTTTTTTCCTTGTTATTCTAACTAAGGACTTGTCAATTTTATTAAT